>VWZX01010273.1:8490211-8614607 GCA_013399015.1 Galbula dea
TTGGGTCATCTGCAGACTTGCAGATGGTTGGGCATTATGAATAATTTCTTCCCCAGAAGGGTTGTCAAGGCCTGGCCCAGGCTGCCCAGGGCAGTGCTGGAGTCCCCATCCCTGGAGGGGTTGAAAAGCCCTGGAGATGTGGTGCTGAGAGCCATGGGTTAGTGGTGACCTGGCAGTGCTGGTTAACAGTTGGACTTGATGATCTTCAAGGTCTTTTCTAACCTAAAAAAGTCTGTGATTCTGCAAACAAAGAGTCTCCTGACTGTGGCTGGATGGGAGATGGTTAAAACTAACAGTGTGCAAAGAGATGTGAGCTCACCTTCACCTTTCATTTATGCTAAGGGGGAAAGATGATCCAGAGATTAGCCTATAGCACTGCCCAAAATAACTCCAACACTTTGCACCCACTGAGCAGCTGATGGACATGGTGGTGTGTTGGGATGTCTCTGTCTCCCTGCAGTCACTCTTTGGACCCAAATGATGGAAACATGAATTCCTGAAATCAAGAAGTAGTTAGGAGTTGAAGAACACCACAGGGTCAGAGTGTGGGAGCTGGTGGAAGCTACCCTAGCTTCATTAAAGTTTCATTTCTTCCCTTGCATTATTTTAGCTGCCTGATTTCACAGCTCTAATTTGGAGTGTGGCAATGAAAGTAACTGAATCAGCTGAAGTCAGGTGGCAGAGGATCCTGCTGTGAGGAGAGCTGAGTTGCACTGGTGGGGGGGGTGGGGAGAGTTAGGCCTCCTAAATCACATGTGCTGTCAGGAAAAAGAATTATGTGGAACTCCAACCTTAATAGACTGATGCAATTTTACACCAGCTCCTGGTAGGACTGGGAAATTGGAACTAAACTTTAATTTTCCCACCCCCCCCTGCTCTTCATGCTGGGTAGCATAATCACAGAAGCTCCTCTCATCTGAAAATGGCTTTAAAAGTTAGCAGTATGAGGGCACTAAAGGTAGCCAGCAAGACATATATTCCCTTGCAGGAGGGCACAAGGGAGTTGTCTCCTCACAGTGGAGTTATAGGAGGAAGTTAGAAGCATCCTGGCTTGGATCAGCACTGGTGTGGGAGCAGGACTAGGGCAGGGATTGTCCTCCTGGACTGGTCACACCTTGGAGCCTGGCTTCCATGCTGGGCTCCTCACTGCCAGAAGGACTTTGGGCACACTCAGCACCTCAGAGCAGGGCAAGGAAGCTGGGGAAGGGTCTAGAGCACAAGTGTCCTGAGGAGCAGCTGAGGGAACTGGGGTTGTTCAGCCTGGAGAAGAGGAGGCTCAGGGGAGACCTTCTCACTCTCTGCAACTCCCTGAGAGGAGGCTGGAGCCAGGTGGAGGTTGGTCTCCTTTCTGAGGTGACTAGCAATAGGACAAGAGGAAACAGCCTCAAGTTGTGCCAGGGGAGGTTCAGGTTGGACATGAGGAACAGTTTTTTCCCTGCAAGAGTGGTTGAGCATTGGCCCAGGCTGCCCAGGGCAGTGCTGGAGTCACCATGGTTGAAAAACCCTGGAGATGTGGTGCTGAGAGCTGTGGTTTAGTGGTGGCCTGGCAGTGCTGGTTAACAGTTGGACTTGATGATCTTCAAGCTCTCTTCTGACTAAAGCAATGATAAGATTGTGTGATTTGGGTTCTAAGGTGGGGTTCTGGAAGTCCTTCCCATAGTGCTAGTACCTACTGCACTTCTAGTCATTGAACAGCTTCAGCCTAGCCTTCTGAAAGTGCAGAGATGTTCTGTTTGACTTCAGCAGGTTTTAAATGCAATAAGCCATGGCACTGTGGGACTGAAGCAGAGATAGAAGATAGGCTGGATGAATTTCAACCAGCTTGAGTTCATGTTGCTGGGCTGGCAAATGGCAGGTGCTGGCCTTTCCCTTCCCTGTTGGTAGGACTCCTGCAGAAGTCACAACATTCCAACCTGAACACAGCAAGTAGGCTGCACACATGCTATGAAAGTTGCCCTGTGGATAAAAAGAGTTCTCCAGGCACCTTGAGTAAGGAGGTTTGGTCAAGTATGAGTAATTTTGCCAGAGTATAGTTAGTTCTGTTGGAAGTGTGGAGGGAGGTGACAGTGGAGATGCTCCTGGCAGATGTTAGCCATGGCTCTTGGTGCATATCTGGGAAGTCCTTGGGCTGAAACTGAAAGGTCCTCACAGACATTGACATATGTTGCTTGGTCACTGATTCTTTGTTCCCTCTCTTGCCAAACACACAAATACCAGCATTTATCTCCTGACCACAGTGGGGAATCTCTGTCATTTTGGAAGGATTTACTGCCAAGGTCAACATGCAGTGGCCAGCCAGCAGAGCTGAAGGAGAGGAATGGTTGTTCCTTGGAAAGAGAGAAAAGGATGCCCACATTCTTTAGCAGGGAGTGTTTAATGTTGCCTATCTTCATGCCATGCCTTCATTCCATGACACAGAGAAGGTCATGGAAAGGAAGCCTTTCATTGTTAGGAAGACTTCCCAGCCATGGGAGAGCTCTTCTGCTCTGCCTGGGTTGCAGAGGATACAGCATGTGGAGGAGGTGCAGATTGTCTCCTCTTGCCTGCTGCATGTGGACAGTGAAATCAGCAAGGGGTCTGTGGAATCCATGGAGAGCAGCCCGTGGAGCTGCTGCTGCCAGCTGAACCACCTCCACAGAAGTGTTTTGGGGCCACATTAGATGCACAGGAGCAGAAATACATTTATTAGTATAAAGATACAGGGAAAACCCAACCCTGGGAATGTACTCCTCAAGATCTCCTGAGCAGGGAGAAGGTCAAGTATGTTCTGTCTCCTGTTTCTATGGGAAGTGTGCTAGAGCTAATCTGTGACAAAACCAAGGCTTTTTTTAACCAATTTGATACAAAATCTGGGAGATTTTACAGCCTTCTTTGCAGTCAAGCAAGCATTGTGCAGAGAGGTGGGTAAGATGGCATCCTGGCTTCATAAACTCCTTGTGTTGCTGCAGGTCTGTCTAGAGCTATCTTTATTCCTGTAGAAAAGCAGACTCTGAAGACATGATGTTGATGTCTTGGAAGCCTTCAGCACAGGCACTCATAGCCCTTCTGGCTTCTGGGGGTAGTGTTTCTTGTTTTGGTTTTCCATGCACTTGTGCCTCCAAGGCAGAGGAGCAAAGGGCAACTTGGGCAGCAGCCTCTGCCCTTTGGAGAAGCTCTGCTCTTTGCTGTGTCAGACAGTGTTGTGGGGTGGTTTCTAAACCACTTTAATTGACTTCAAAGACAGATTCCCAAGCTGTGCAGAAGCTGTCAATTTGTCTATTCTTTCCCCCCACCACCACCCTTTTTGACACAATCCAGAGTCAAAAAGAGTTCAAACTCCAGTATGACAGCATGATGAGAAGGTGTCATGTCTTCTCTCTAATTTAGAAGCATCACTTTCCAAGTGGGAAGATCTCCAGCATCTCCTAGTGCTGTGAAGAGCACAGCAAGTACAAAGATGCTTTGCAGTAAATGTCTCTAGGAGGGCTGGTGAAGCCTGAGTTTGGACATGGCTGGGCAAGTTGAGACCCTTCTCCATGTGACACACCTCTCAAGGTGGGACTGTAAAGAGCAAGTCATCTGCTGTTACAGCTGACTAACAGGAGAAAACCATGCTGGCTTGTGGTTCATGTTGTTTCCTTCCATCCAGGGTATGGCTGATGCTTGCTTACTTCTGCTGCACTCTGAATTATCAATAATAATAGGAATTATCATTGTGACAGGTAGAAATGTCTCACACTGAGGGTGGTGAGAGCCTGGCCCAGGTTGCCCAGAGAGGTGGGAGATGTCCCATGCCTGGAACCACTCCATGTCAGGTTGTCTGGGGCTGTGAGCAACCTGCTGTAGTTGCAGATGTCCCTGCTGGCTGCAGGGGGGTTGGACTAGATGACCTTGGAAGATCTTTTCCAATCCAAACCAGTCTGTGATCCTATGAGTTGCCATTATCTCTGAAGTGGGCTACCAAGTGCTTCATCACCTTGATCTGAAGGTGCCCTAAGTGCAGGGATGCAAACACATCCACTCAGAAGGTGCCCAAGCTAGAGATTGTGTTCAGAAGAGAACCACTGGACTTGACAAGTTCAATTTTGAAAGCAGTCTTTTTCAGGGCACTGAAAGATAACAGGTGAGAAATCCTGCCCAGGAAACAAGAGGAACTCAATTTACCAGCTGTCAGACACGTGGCATTAACTCTCAACAGAATGAACACCACATTCTCTGAGGCTTCAGTGGAGCCCAAAAGTCAGGTACAGCTATTGGGATGATGTGGAGGAGT
Organism: Galbula dea; assembly: GCA_013399015.1. NCBI lineage: Eukaryota > Metazoa > Chordata > Aves > Piciformes > Galbulidae > Galbula > Galbula dea. The sequence continues at coordinate 8,494,464 of VWZX01010273.1, forward strand.
GGCCTTTTGTGTGGCAAGGTTGTTTTGATCTCCTAAAGGAAAAGAATGGCAGCCATAAAGGTGACTTTGCTGCAGGGAGGACTTTACAAGCTAAATGTCTTAGAAGGTGTGGAGAGGAATAAGGTTTAGGTGATCACATTCCTCTTTTCCCTCTGAAAACCTCCTTCTGCCTTTCATAGCAGGGCTCAGGCCAAATGCTGATCCTACCCAAGGGTGTTTCCAGTTTAGCTTGAGGGAAAAAAAGGGTTCATGAGTGTTGGAAAAGTATGAAGTGTTGAGATAGTATCTCTGCTGTAGGCTTCTCCTAGGCTTTGAGTATGAGGAGACAGCATCTCTGTTGTAGCCTTCTCTTAGGCTTTGAGGATCAGAACCACAAGCCCACAGGTTTGGGAAGGTTCCATGAACTTGTAGCCTCAGAAGAGGCAGAAGCAGTGGTTGAAGTTTCCAAACATGCTATCAGTTTTGGAGGTTTTGTTTCTGTTGTTGTTGTTGTTGTTTGGGGTTTGGGGTTTTAGGTTGATTGGGTTTGGGGTTTGGTTTTTTGTTTGATTTTTAAATAAACTGTGCTGCTGTGTTGGATGCCTAAATGAGCAGTGTTCTAGGAGTGAAATGAAATGCCAGCCCAGAAAAAGGGGGCAGTAAGCATCAAGCTGTTATGGAGAGGGGAGATGGATGTGCCTCAGGAGCAGCTTTTTCCTTATGGACCAAAGAATCTTTTCTTAAATGGATGTGGTCAGTGTGTGACACCTGTGAGGTTGTGTTGTGAAATACAGCCCTTAGGCTTCTTTTGGAAGGGAGGAGAGAAAAAAAAAATCCTGCTTGGTTTATGGAGAGAAAAAGCCTTAAGCTGTAGGTGACATTAGCAATGAAAATGTCAGGCTCTGCAGTGTGTAATCCATGAGTGTGCTGTGATTTCACTGTGTTTAATGTGATGGGACAATAAGCAGGAGTTCTGCACTCCTGATTACTCAGTTTAAATGCAGCTTTTCTAAGGAGAGTGACAGTTTCATAGTCCTAGGAAACAAAGTGCATGTGTGTGAGCTGCTGCAGACTGTGGCCTTCCTCCCCAGAAAGTCAGCAGGGTTTGCTCATCTCTGTGGGAGAACAGTTGAACCTTTAAGGCTGTGTGTGAAGAGGGAATGTCAGAGCAAACTTATTTGGGATCATAGAATCCTAGAGTTGTCAGGGTTGGAAGGGACCTTGAAAATCAGCTAGTGCCAACCCCCTGCCTGCCAGGGACACCTCCCACTAGAGCAGGTTGCCCACAGCCCCAGCCAGCCTGGCCTTCAAAGCTTCCAGGGATGGAGCTTCCACAGCCTCTCTGGGCAACCTGTTCCAGTGTCTCCCCACCCTTACAGTGAAGAACTTCCTCCCAATATCCAATCTAAATCTCCCCTCCTCTAGTAATGATGCAGGAGCAGAGTTCTAATGAGCAACTTGGCCACTACATCTGCAGGCATCTTTTATGGGAGGAAAATGGGAGTTGGAAAGAGAACTTCAGCCTGAGGCTGCCATGGGCCAGTTGTTCTCAGGACAGCTTCAACATCAGGCAAAGATTCTTTGTGGCTAAAGGTTCTGAGTGACAAGTGGTGATGCTGCAGAGTCCCTTAGGAGCAGCTTGAGGAAAATCCAAAGTTGCAGGTAGATATTTTGTGGAATCAACAGAATTAAATGTCATTGAGGGCCACAAATATAAGATTTGTATATATTTAAATCTCAGTGCTTGGCCTGAATCTTTTTAATGAGACCCAATTTTCTAAGGGAAAGAAAGCAGCACTTTGGAAGGGTGAACTCTGTATTGTTTGAACCTCTACATGAAGAGGAGAGAGACACATTACTGCTGTACTTACTTCTGAGAGTTGTACATTTAAGGCACTCCTGGAAAGGGAAAAGGGAAGATTGTAGCTGGTAGATGCAGAGTAGCAGCAGCTTTAAGCCCAGTTTACTCCTGTGATATAATGAGGAGCAGTGGTATGACCTCTCAAACTGGGATGTGGAGGAGGTTTTCTTATGCCTTTGCCTAAAACAAATGTTTGGATTTCTTCTTATTTCATTGGTTGAGCTGCAAAAATGGAGACCCTTTGCTTTCTGCATTCCAAATCACCCCAAGTGGCACAGCCTCTGAATGGAAAGTAGAATAACACAAATGAGAGAGAGAGAGCTATAAATAAAATTAATTTCCAGCTAGCTCTATCTAAGCACTAAAAGACAGACATCTCTGCCTACCTTGAGCTGAGTCCTCCCTGGAAGTTCTGAATGGTAAAAGCATCTGATAAACAGAGATGATTGAGAGCTGGGACAGAATCTCTCTCAGAATAGCAGAAACATGGAGCTCTAGAGAGCTGAGAGCTGTCTCTCTGCCATGCTCTTATTAAGGTTTTCCCTCTGCTCACTTTTCTAATGGAGAGGATCAGTTTTTAAGGATCTGTTTATGTTTCAGGATACATTTTCATCCTTTCCTGTGCCTGAAGCAGCTGCTGTCCCCCTGAATCCTGAGCAGGGTATCTGTGATCTTGAGGAAGCCTTAGAGCACTGCCTGGGTATAAACACAATCCCAAGTTGCTTCTGAATGCCCTAGCAGTGTGCCAGAGCTAGGTAAATAAACTCAGGACATTAATTGCTCCTCCAGCCCTGGAGTGCTTCCACTTTGTGGCTTTTACAGGAATGTTAATGTCTTGTAATCCATTATTATCTGCAGAATTAAAACTTCCTTTCTTTGCTTGCATCTCCCCCTGTTAATTCAGGAGCTCTAATAAATGCATGAAAAGAGGGAAGTAATAAGCAAAAGCAAATCCCTCTGGGAATGTTGTCATTTCACTTTTATTCCTGACTCTTCATGCTGGCTTGGAAGAGAATGAAGAGTGTAAGGATGCAAAGTTAGCATGCTGCTGAAGGGAGGCTACAAAGCCAAGCTGTAAACCCCTTCTGAAGCTGCTGCTCTTGTGTCTGTTGTAGAAAAAAAGGAAGAATGAGGCTCTGGAAGTGCAGTGATGTGCTGAAAGCAGGTCTCAGGCTCCCACTGAAGGGCTGAGGCTGCTGTGGAAGCTGTCAGCAGAGTCATGCATTGGGATGGGAGAGCAGCCAGTGGGGCACCATGGCTCAGGGAACATGATAAACCAGCAGGAAGCTGAAATTCATCAAGGAAAGAAGGGATAAGCCCAGAGGGACTGGACTGGAGGGGGTGTGTGGTCACAGCTTAGCTGTAAGGAAAAAGGTGGTTGAATGGGCAATGGTTTTGGTTTGAACACTGCTGCCTTACCACCCTCTGGGAGCTGGCTGACACTGCACATGCATCTCTCCTGCTGATTTCAAGTGCCAGAGGACATTAGGAGGTGTCAGCCACAGATGCTTGGTTCAGCCATGGGCTGACTTGAAAGGGGTAGGGGAGCATGAGACAGCCTGTGACAGGTGGAACAGCTGGGGTAAGTCAGAGAGGGACTCACAGAGAACCAGGCAGAGGAAAGGATGGGGCAAGATGATGAGAGATGGAGGAAAGAAACTGGAGAGTGAAGGGCTGTGCTGGGAAGCTTTCAGAGTTGAAAGGGCTTTTAGCAAGGCTAGGCTCAGGCAGAAAGGAGAAGCCGAACTGCCTGGAGCAGAAGGGAGAGCTTGGAAAGCAACAGGGGCATCCAGGAGGAGGCAGGCAGGTTAACTGTGTGCAGGGAATGCAGAAGGTGTGTGGGGCAGGAAGAGGAATGGGCTTGGTGTCACTTGGCAGCACTGTGCTGTGTCTTGCTGGGGCTTCAGGGGGTCTTCATGGAGTGTCAGAGGAGATGCTGGTTCAACACCTGGCTGCAGATGGCACATCTGACAGTTGTGACCTACTCCCCAGCCTGTCTTGCAGCACCCCATGAGGCCTCACAGGGCTGCTTCTGCCTTCTCTGCCCAGGAGGCAGCTGCAGGAAGACTTGGCAAGCTGTGCCCAGGGGTGGCCTTCCCCAGTGGGTAGGATGTGGCATGTCCTGTTGTTTCAGTGAGAGAATCTGCTGCCATTAATCTAATCACTGTAATTAGTCATGCTGTGCTCACTGGTGATGTCCCCTGGGACCTGTGTCAGAAATTCCCTCCTGTTTATGTGCCTGGAGGATGCTGGATTGGGAGGAGAGAACAGCTGCACTGGTTTTGTTATCCACCATAGGGAGGCCACCTCTGGAGTCCTGGGTTCAGTTCTGGGCTCCCCAGTTTGAGAGAGACAAGGAACTGCTGGAGAGAGGCCAGCAGAGGCTAGGGAGATGCTGAGGGCACTGGAGCAGCTCTGGCAGAGGAAAGGCTGAGAGCCCTGGGGCTGCTGAGCCTGGAGAAGAGCAGCCCCAGAGGGGAGCTGCTCAATGCTCAGCAAGAGCTGAAGGCTGGGGGCAAGAGGCTGGGGCCAGACTCTGCTCAGTGGTGCCCAGGGCCAGGCCAAGGGGCACTGGGCACAAACTGGAGCCCAGGAGGTTCCAGCTGAGCAGGAGGAGAAGCTTGTTAGGTGTGAGGGTGTTGGAGCCCTGGCCCAGGCTGCCCAGAGAGGTTGTGGAGTCTCCCTGTGTGGAGAGATTGCCAAGGCAGCTGGAGGTGACCCTGGGCAAGCTGCTGTGGGTGACCCTGCTGGAGCAGGGGGGGTTGGACTGGATGATCCCCAGAGCTCCCTTCCAACCCCAAGCATGCTGGGGCTGTGTGGGAACAGGAGAGATCTGAGCAGAGGGTGGCAGCTGCAGAACAGGAGTTCCAGCAGCCAGAATAAAAACTGCATGGCTGGGAAAGTATGGGTGAAAGGTAGGAGAAGGATGAGCTCTTGGTGCTGGCTGGGATGTATATAGCTATACAGGGCTGGGTTAGTCCCTGCTGGGTTATTTGTCCTGAGGGGTTCTGCCTTTAGGAGCTATTCTAGAGGCAGTGTGAGTGAGCAGCTGCTGGGGACTGCCAAATCCAGCCACAGGCATGTAAAGTTCAGTGATATGGGGTTTATGGAGACATAAGGCAATTACAGGGAAATAAAGGAGGTTCTTTAATTTCATGAGGCTTAAAAATGGGCATGGCCCACAAGGCCATACAAATCCCTTTTCATTTTCTAATGTGCAGCAGCATTGGGCTTTGCAGAGCAAATGGAGCTAATCATTTCCAGGAGCTGCTCTGATCCATGGCTTGGGAAGCTGAGAGCTAGGGCTTGTTCCCTTGAGTCAGCTGGAACTCCTTTCTTCTCTCTTCAGCTGTTAATAAAGAGAGCTGTGGAACTTCCTGGGTGTTTGGAAAGCTGTGTGGATTGCTGCAGTGAAAGACTGCCCTCTCTAAAGTGCACAGCCTCATTCCTAGAGTGCTCTGGGGGAAGAGGAACCCCTCCTGTGTGTACTGGACTGAAGGGATCTCTAGGGATTGTTGGAGCCTTGAGTGTTTACAGTGAATGCTGGAGGAAGACTGGAAGAATAAATGAAGTTTCCATTGATATAGGTAGGGAAACAGCTAAAGAAACATTTAGATGTGGTGTGTTGGTGGTAGGTTGGTGGCTGGACTTGGTGATCTTAGAGGTCTCTTCCTATCCTGCTGATTCTGGGAACAGAAATGTGTGTTTGCCAGCCTGACAAGAGCATGGAAAATGCTATTAAAGTAGAACAATAGTTAAAGCAACTTTAACTAACATTAAGTAGATCTCCTCTGTGGGAATGAGGTAAATATCGGACAGTGTGGAGCTGCCAAGCCCCTCAGAAAAGCAAGGCTATAGAATCCTAGAATGGTTTGGGTTGGAAGGGACCTTCAAGATCATCTAGCTCCAACCCCCTGCCATGGGCAGGGATGCCACTCACTAGCCCAGCTTGCCCAGGGCCACATCCAGCCTGCCCTTGAACACAGCCAGGGCTGGGGCAGCCACAATCTCTCTGGGCAACCTGTTCCAGTGCCTCAGCACCCTCTGGGTAAAGAACCTCCTTCTAATTTCCAGTCTGAATTTCCCCTCCCATATGAAATACTCACCCAGTTGGCCACTCCTGCCCCACCTTGATTGAAAAGCATCCAAGGCTGTGAGTGTTCCATCAGCAACATCAGTTTCTGAGCTCTCAGCAGAAGCTGCTGATCCACATCTAGCTGTGTTATTGCCTCCCTTCCAGGAGCCTCCCATTTTGGCTCCTTTGAGGAGGTGCCAGCCATGCTCTGGGTTTCAGAGCAGGGCTTCATCCTCCTGTGGTTTCTCTGCCCCTCTCCCTGCCTTGGGAGATCCTCTGGTGCAGAATGTTCCTCCCAGGTTCAACACCTGCCCTGGTTTCTGTGCAGACTGCAGGTTTCAGGGGGCAGAGGAAACCTCTAAAGGCAGCTCTGGTTCTTCAAAGCAGCTGCAAAAATCACAGAGTCATGAAGGCTGGAAGAGACCTCAAAGGTCATCAAGTCCAACCATCAACCTAGCACCACCATGCCACTAAACCATGGCCCTAAGCACCACAGCTAGATGGTTTTTGAAGCCCTCCAGGGATGGTGACCCCACCAGTGCCCTGGGCAGCCTGGGCCAAGGACTAACAACTCATTCAGTGAAGAAATAGTTCCTGATACCAAACCTAAACCTCCCTGGCCCATGTTTATTGTCTCCCAAGGATTCCTTAGTTCAGCCAGGAGAAAAGAAATCTATTCTCATCCTTTTAGTCCATGACCAAAGTTTGGTGCTAATGAAGTCAGTTACCAGTGCAAGGCTGGGGAAGAAGTACAGCCCAATAGCACAGAGGTTACTACCACCACTTACCAGCCTTTTCCTGGGAGGATTCAGTTTGGTGTTTGTGGTCCCTCAGCCAGAGAGTTCTGTAATTAACATTATTAACATCAGAGTGCTCTGTAACCACAGTGACTTCATCCCCTTGGCACTGTAGAGGTCTAGTGCTGGTGTCTGGTGATGACTGAGACTCTTCTACATCATTGTGACACACATCCCATCGCTGGTGGTGTGAGAGCTGTTCTGGTAATGAGCATTAAGTGGTATCATCACTCTTCCAGATAGTCTCAGGAGAAGCCAAAGGATGATGTCATGTCTAAGCAGCCCTTTTCTTCTGAGCTGTACCTCCTGATGTGCTGCTTTGCAAGTGTTCCTGCAGTGCCCTGGAGCTGTATGCTTTTGTTTCTTCTTGGGTTGCCAATTTTTCACCTTCAGTAGGAGTAACAGATGCTTTCCAGTAAAAGCTATCTATTGTTTGGGATCAATGTCCACCTTTTGTCCCAGTTGTTCACAATGAGGGTGGTGAGAGAGCCTCTTGATCCTTCACCTCTTGTGGTGCAGGGCTGTGTGTGAGATGAGGCTGTTCAGTTGCTTTGTTCAGACTCGATCTAAGGAAGAAATTGCTCAGAATGAGGGTGGTGAGAGCCTGGCCCAGGCTGCCCAGAGAGGTGGGAGATGTCCCATCACTGCAACCATCCCAGGTCAGGTTGACTGGGGCTGTGAGCAACCTGCTCTAGCTGCAGATGTCCCTGCTGGCTGCAGGGGGTTGGACTGGATGACCTGGAAAGGTCTCTTCCAGCTCCAGCCTCTCTAGGATTCTGTTTATCTGCATAGCTGTATAGGTCACACACATGTATGTTTGATTTACCTTTTATTATTGGACTAGCTTTTTCTTCCTAAATTCTGCCCACTGATGGAAATTATCCCAAGAAAGGCCATTGTCACTGCTCTGGGCTGTGCCCCTGGGAGAATCAGCTGCTTCAGTCATGCCAGGATGAGTCATGTCTGTGGAAGGGCACCAGCAAACCATGTCTGAAGCAGACCTTGCCCCAGGCACAGGCTTCACTTTACCTACTGCAAATCGTTTCCCTGATTTCAGAAATGATTTGTCAGATAAAATCTTGGCCCCTGCATTCCCCAGACTTCAGTGGAAGCTAGAAGCCACCCACAGGGTAGAAAGCGTTTTCAAGCTGTGGGCTGGAGCTGGGAGAGTCCCTGGGGCTACAGCAGAAGCAGACATTGATCTTTTGATATTGAAGCAGAGGTGAGAGAGGCTTGTGGGTAAACTGTGGGAACTTAGCAAGGATACCTAGCTCCTTATTGATGGGAAAGAGAGAAGGGAATGAGCAGAGGCTGGCATAGGAAGCAGTAACATTGCCAAAAGGGATGGTCTGGGAAAAGAGCTTTGAAAGCAGCATTTTGGATAAAGAGCTGTGGCCCAAGATTGCATCTGTCAGGAGAGCTGCTCTCTGCAGAGAAGATGCTATGGATGGGCTGTTAGTGACCCTGTGTGGAAACCACAGCAGAGCTAAAGCTAAGCAAGCTAGCTAAGCACTATTTCAGTACCTGCCAGGCTGAGGTATGGCTTAGTTGCAAGGACTGAGAGTGAGCTCCAAGATGAAGCTGATGTTCAAGTTGTGGGCTGGTGCCACAGGAAGATGCTGCTGCTGCTGTTCACAAGTCATGGGGAAAGAAGATAATGGGTAGGAGAGCCTTGGGGAGAGCATGAAGGTAGCTGCTTTAGGCAGGATGAGTTTGTGGTGGCTGTAACACAGGTAAAACTATAGGAAAGAAGGAAGGATTTGGGGCATTCTATCTCCAAAGCCATGAAGAGAAGCAGAACAAAAGCAGGAGCCTGGCCAAAGGTGTTGAAGGGCCTAAGAAGCTGTGGAGGTGTTGTTAGAAGTCATTCCCATTGACTGCCAGAGCACAAACAAGATGTTTGTAGGGTGGGTTTGGCTGGAAGGAATGCCAGGTAATGACTGGAGTGATCTCAGCTTGCTTTGTCTCTTGGTATGGATTTTCCAAGCTGGGAGGGACTAAAGCATGTTTGAAGAGAGGAACTGGAAGAAGGAGAAGGGTTGTGACAGGGGAGCTGCAAGAACAAGAAGAGATCACCCTCATGAGCAGGGTTGCTTAGAGGAGGAGACCCTTTTACATGCTATCATCAGTGAATGATCCCCTGAATGACCTGAGCTTCAAGTGGAGACACTCAGACTGGACTAGACATGTAACCCTGTGGTCTCCAAGGTACCTTCAGTGAGAAGGGGTCTGTTCAGATGAGTGTGTGTCCAACTCTAGCTGCTTCCCAGAGCCATTTCTTCTGGCATCTGGAAAGCAGGATGTCCATGAGCTCCTGAGAGCTAAAGCAGGGTGAGAGCAGTGCCTTCCTGATGTCATGCAGCAACTATTGCATGGGACAGGCTGAGATGCTGCAGATGCCAGAGCTCTTCACCAGCCAGGAACTATTCCATGCCTTCCTGCTATCCTAGGCATGTGTTTGTGCCTCAGCTGAGAATGCTTGTGCTGTGCCCCAGGGACACACATGCTCCTGGCTCTTCTCAGCCAGTGGTGCAGTGTCACTGGTACAAGCTGGAGAGCTTCTTTTGCTGCTGTTCTCCTTTTCAAGGGAGGTTTTGCAGAGAGTTCACCAGCATTGTTGTCACCTCAGTGTAGTGGTCTGCTTGCTGTGCTCAGATGGGCCAGCTGAGGCATTGCCTTAGCACTGCTGCAGGTGGGCACTTGCTGGAGGATAGAATCACAGGATTGATTGGAAAAGACCTCTGAGATCATGGAGTCCAACCACTATCATGCTCACCACTAAACCATGTCCCCAGGAACCACATCCACAGATTTTAATGCTTCCAGGGATGGAGAAACCACAGCAGCCTGTGTGAGAACCTTCCCAGTGAGTAAATTCTCCCTAATATCTAATCTGAGCTTCTCCTGGTGCAACTTGAAGCCATTTCCTCTAGTCTGACCTCCCTCAGCTCCTTTCAGGGAGTTGTAGAGAGCCAGAAGGTCTCCCCTCAGCCTCCTCTTCTCCAGGCTAACCAAGCCCAGTTCCCTCAGCTGCTCCTCAGGACACTTGTGCTCTAGACCCTTCCCCAGCTTCCTTGCCCTTCTCTGGCCACCCTCCAGCACCTCAGTGTTCTCTTGGAGTGAGGAGCCCAGAATGGAACCCAGGATTAGAGGTTTGGCCTCCCCAGTGCCCAGTGCAGGAGGACAATCCCTGCCCTAGTCCTGAAGGTCACACTAGTGCTGCTCCAAGCCTGGATGCTGTTGGCTTCCTTGGCCATGCTGCTGGTCTGGTGTGGATGGTTTCAGCTATCAGGCACCTGTGTTTCTGTTCCATTTTATTTCCCTCAAGCAAATGCAGTAATTGGCTGTCCCTGAAGCTGCTGGAAGAGAAGCATCTAGGGAGAGTGTTTTCTGTCCATAGCTAGCCCAGTGGAGAAGCAGGGAGTGTGTTAGCATTGATGGGACTCACACATGTGCTCCTTGTGTGCAAGGGACCCCATAGCCTCTGGCTAACAGAAAGCCTTATCTTGCATTTCCAGCTTGCTCCCTGGAACAAAAGCCCTCCTGCAAACAAATCCACCCCATCCCTCCGTGGCTCTTTTGTCTTGCTTCTCTCTTCATGAGAGCTAATTTGCCATGAGACAACCCAAGGCTGACAGAAGAGAGCTTTTGTTCCTCTCTGCTAGCTTAAAGAGAGGCAAGGGAGACTTCTTGACATGCTGCTGTCACTGCCCAGGCCTTGTCTAAGCTTTGCCTTCTCCAGCTGCAGGGTTTAAGGTGAAAATCACCCCTCCTGAAAATGCCACACAGTTTCCATCTGATGAAGTGACTGGCTGCAGGTCAGACTGTGGCTGCTGGTTGACCTAAGTGTTGCTGGATCCAGGTGGCTTCAGACAGCTCTGAATTCTAAAAGCTGTGATAAATGCTGGTGGTTGTTGGCCAAGAAGCCAACCTGAGCTCTTACCTGCCCTCCACTGCTGGTTGCTGCCCTCCCAGTTGTGTCATTGTGACTGCAAATGGGGCTGCACCTTGGAGCTAGGACACAGAAATGATGAAGAGCCAGAAACCTGGCAGGGAGGGGAAGGGGGTCTCTGATCTTTAGGTGACCCAGTTTCTCCCATGGCCCCCATATGTGCATAATTCAGGTGCTGAGATGCAGGAGAGGGAGTTGAATGAAGGAGCAGGGACTCAGGACAACCTCATAGTGCCCTTAGACAATTAAGCAGCAGGACAACTGGCAGATGTTTTCCCATGCTGCTGTTTCATTCCTTCAGGAGGTTTCTGCCAGCATCCCAAGCCTTGTGAACCACCTAATTCAGGAGTCAGCTTATGGCAGGTACTGAAGCAAACCCTAATCCCTGCACCTCTCCTGTGCTCTGGCTTGAAACCCTAAGCATTTTCATAACACTGGTAAGGATCAGCAAATGTCTTCTGGGACCAGGCACCACCCCCCAGAACCCTCTGCACCACAGATCCTGTACTTGGTGGGTGAGGCTGCAGCAGTTGGCAGCTCCTCTATAATTTCTTGGAGGGAATTGCTTTGGAGAAAGTCTCTTCTCCTTCACAGAGGGAAGAAAATTTCCCTTTCTATAGGGGAATTAATTCCCCTGTGGTTGTGGCTCCTCCTCTTTAGTCGGTCTGCTGACAACCTCTCGAGGCTGGCTGATGCCACTTGGTCACCTTTTCAGTGTCAAGATGTGCATCACCCTGCTGGTGTTCAGAATGAGGGGGGCAGAGGAGATGTTTTCCTTGTAGCTGTCCCTATGGGAGCAGTACAAACAGCTTTGGTTCTCCCTGGTACTTTCCACAGGCATCTTGGTTACCCAGAGTAGATTGTTGTTGTGGAGAAGAAAAGCTGGCAGTCCCACTCAGAGCTGCAGAGTGGCCAGAAAGAGGAGTGTTAGCCAACTGCTTTTCCTTGCTGTGTTTGTGTGAGGGAAGCTGTGTGTGTGCTAATGTGGTTAAAAAACCCACTTCATCTCCTAATTAGAAGTTGTTGTTATCCACAAACTTTCCAGCACTCCCACATTTCTCCTGACAGCTTGGGCTGTGTGGCACAGACAAGCTAGGATGGTTTGAAATGTCAAAATATGCTTTTCCTTCTTGGGTGTGTATCTGTATCTGAAGCCTTTCTCAAATCAAATGAAGCCCTGCAGTGTGACAGATTATGGTTCCTTAATTGTCATCACTCTTGAAAGCAATTTATGGCTGTCAAGAGAAATTTGCACTCCTAGAAACACTGGAAACCTTAAATCATCTAGGCTGAAAAGCAAGTCCAGGCCTTGCTCTGCTGGGAGATGGCTGGAGGTGGCTGAGCTGGTTGGAATATGTTTGGGTTTGAATGTTTTCTCTTGCTTTGCTAATGACATACCAGGCTGGAAGTCATGCAGAACTCTGACCATTCTCCTCAGCTTTAGCTGCAGCTTTCATTGTTTGTGGGCATACAGCCTGCTCTAGTTGGGGATGTGCTGACTGCAGGGGGGCTGCACTAGGTGACCTTTGAAGGTCCCTTTCAGCCCAAAACACTCTGTGATTCCCCATGTCCTGTTGCAGAGGTAGTGCAAAGCACAAACCAGCAGAGGTGACTCTTTCCCTTCCCTCTGCCTTTCTGGCTCTGTCTTCAGTTTGGTATTTTCTTTTCCATGCAGTGAGAGCTGCAGGTTAGATGAAATCTTGTCCTGCCAAAGCATTCCTGTGTTAACTAGGTGCCTGTAAATACTGCAGATTAATTTGTGGGGAAAGCCTGGACTGTCATGAACTGTGTTAACTAGGTACCTAGTTGTAGATCTGCCAAGTTTTACTGTTGTTATAGAATCCTAGAGCTGTCAGAGTTGGAAGGGACCTTAAAGATCAGCTAGCTCCAACCCCCCTGCCTGCCAGGGACACCTCCCACTAGAGCAGGTTGCCCACAGCCCCAGCCAGCCTGGCCTTCAAAGCTTCCAGGGATGGAGCTTCCACAGCCTCTCTGGGCAACCTGTGCCAGTGTCTCCCCACCCTCACAGTGAAGAACTTCCTCACATAGTCATAGGGTTGCTAATGTCTTTGACTCTAGAATGAAGAGCATATTTTGAGGCTTAATGCTGTGTGGTGGAGGAACTTTGCAAGTTAGGAATCTTAAAACTGGTTGTGTTATTAGGCTTTGTAGTGTTGCATTCTGTGTCTGGCAGGCAGGCTGGAGAGATGTAGACACAGCAGCTCTGGAGGTGTTGTTATGAAGTTGCTACGTGGAGGCACTGAAGGATGTGAGAAGGGAAACAAGGCAACAAATAGAGGCAAATTGAACCAAAGATGATTCATCTGATGCCTGCAACAGGAATGTCACCAGTGATTTCTAGCAGAAATCAACAGCTGCTGTTCCAGTTAGCTTTCCTCCTTCCTTTAAGAGATTTAATTTGGGGTTTTGTTTACTATGCAGGAGCATCTTTCTGTGTGCTGCAGAGATGGAAAGCCATATGCTATCAGGGGGATACTGGAGGTGCTGACCTTGAAGGGTCTGGGGAGTAAGTCTGGTGAGGAGCAGCTGAGGGAACTGGGGTTGCTTAGTCTGGAAGAGGAGGCTCAGGAGAGACCTTTTGGCTCTCTGCAACTCCCTGAAAGGAGGATGGAGTGAAGTGAGGGTTGGTGGTCATCTCCCAGGTTACCAGAGAGAAGACAAGAGGAATCAGCCTCAAGTTGCACCAGGGGAGGTTTAGGTTGGATATCAGGAACAGTTTCTTCCCAGCAAGAGTTGTTAGTCCTTGGCCCAGGCTGCCCAGGGCAGTGGTGGAGTCACCATCCCTGGAGGGGCTCAAAAAACATCTGGATGTGGTGCTTAGGGCCCTGGTTTAGTGGCATGGTGGTGCTAGGTTGATGGTTGAACTTGATCTTCGAGGTCTCTTCCAACCTTAATGCTTCTGTGATTCTGTGACACTGAATTTTTTACTGTGATTAAGAAAGCTCAGGCTCTGTAAACCTGAAACATGTGTGACCTGTTCTTCAGCTGGGGCTCTGGGTTGAGAGGTGCTGTTCCAATGGCAGCCACAGGTAGGGTGTGAGAGGCAGCAGTAGGGGCTGCAGCATCACCACGACTTCCACCAAAATGCCTGCTCCTTTTTGCAGCAGATGTGTTGCACCAGTAGAGAAGTGGTTGTGTTTTCTGCCTTTTGGTTTCCCCAGATTCATTTACCTGCTTAGATCTTCTGCTGCTTTGAGAGACAAGCTGTGAATTAAATGCCAGAGCTAAAATTGCTTTTTTCTTGTGCTGCCCTTCTGGCTGCAGATGGATGGGTACCCTCTGTACCCTCCCAGCAGCAGCACTTAGACAAACTGCTAGGTCACAACACTCTTCTTCTGCCTAAAATGAAGGAGGAGAGACTAGTTCTGATTAAAATGCAGCCAGAGCCTCTAATACTGTAATATTCATAGTGATGCTAGCTTGGACAAAAATAGCTGTTAAATGAGGAGGAAAAAGCTTTCTGTGTTTGCTGAAGTTGTAATGAAAATGGTGGAGCTGTTCTAAATACTAAAATGATTATGGCTTAACAATTTTCCAATGCATTGCACATTTTCCAGCCCAGCAGATCCAGATCTTGGTGTTGTATAGCTTTCCTAGAAAATCTTGGCAGTGAAGCTTTGTCTGTGCCAGGGGAAAAGGGAGGCAGTGTTTATGCAATCCACTCCCAGGCTTTACTCAGCACCTCCCTGTGCTGGTTTGTTGTCATCCTGCACTGTCTGACTCTCTCCAGAAACACTCCCTCCAGGCTGTGTCTCTGGCTTGCCAAGGGGAATGGTGTCATGCAGACTCCTCAGAGCCTTTTGGTACACAAGCAGGGAGGGATAAATCCAGGGGGTTCCAGAGCCAGGGCTGGAGCTCAGCACAGTGATGTGTTTTTGGTGCTAATTACTACTTTTAGGGAAAACCCCAAGGAAATGAGCATGCAGGGGTTAATGCTGACCCCTGAAGCAGGGCCAGAAGTTGCCTTTGAGAGATCTTTGTTGGATGCCAAGGAACTCTGGGAGAATGGAAATGCACAGAAGTGTTTTATCCCAAAAGGCAAAGTGCCCAATGCTCTTCATTTGTGACCCCACAGGGGGGAAAGTGCCTTCACCTCCATGGAGCTGATTTCAGCTTGTAGCAGAGACTTTTAACAGTGGATGACTCCAGCTTTCATGACTTGTTGAGTCTGTTCCTTGTTCCTCTAGAACAGGGGCTGAATGTTCCTTGGCATGGTTTTACTGATCCCTGATGGGCTTTGTCAGTGGAGGGGGAAAAAACCCATGGCTCTTTGGAAATTCTTCCGCTGGCCTGCAGGAGTATGACTTTCTTCAAAGCTTTGTGCATTCTGAAGTAAAAGGAGAAGAATAACTAGTTTCTCCTGCAGATAAGAACCATGCAGACCCTAAGGTGGCATTGTGATCCCTGTAACTGTAGGGAGCATGTTGCTGAGCATGCAGGACACCCCAGAAGTCGTGGGCTGCTAACACTCAATAGAAGTTGCCTCTTTATCTCCTAGCAAAGAGAGCAGTTTGGTCTGGAGGAACATTCCCATTTGCAGTTAGAGTACCAGGAAATATCCTGCTTTTTATCTGTGGTGTCTCACTGCCAATGCAAGGCACTTCTGGAGAGTCAGCTCATTGCAGAAATAGCAGAAGGCTGTTCACTGAGCATAATCTCTCCCAGAGACATGAATTCACAGCAGCAGCATTTCTTCTGCTTTATTTCCCACAGCACTAGGCTGAAGTGGCTCAGCCTGCTGGACATGACAAGCTTTATTTGTTTAACACCTTTTCTGAGCTCTAGGTCATTGCTGTCAGATCTGGCCCACTCAAGGTATCTTTTGTGTTCTTCCACATGCTCTAATTGTAGCTTTCTCCTTCCCCAAGGGTTCTCTTTCCTTGCTGTGTTCCTCACGCTGCCCCCTCGCTTCCTTAGGAGACTCTGAGGAGGAACCAGCAGAGGATAGGTTTCCTAGTACAAGGTCTTGCTTAAAAGGGCCAGATCCTTCAGAGCTGCAGAATCAGTTGTGGCTGATCTGAGAAAGAATCCTCTAATCATTCCATTACCTATTCATGGATCTCCAGAATGCCAATTGCCACAACTTTGGCTATATCTGGGCAAGAATTTGGCTTGATGTTACATGTAGTATTAAGGTTACTCCAGGTGTGTGTGTGTACTACAGGTCAGATTACAGCTGACATTACCTGTAGTGCTATGGTTACTCCAGGGGTGTGTTCTGTCAGTTTTCTCTCATGCCTCTTGTGTTTTAACCACATACTTCTGAGACATGCCAACAGTTACTTTGCATTGTCTAAAGCATCCCAGGAGGGAGTGAAGCCAGCGAGTCTGCTGGATCTTAGGTGTTTGGACCCCTGATGTGTGTCCAGCTGTGCACTCACTCATGGGCTGGCCTCGGCCACAGTGCTCTTGTGTTGTGTTAATTGTAGTTGATTATGCAAAAATCCAATTAGTTCTTAGTTACTGCTCCTTATTCCACCACAGCCAGACTGCACTTTTAATTCCTGAAGCACACATGCAGAACCCTGTCTGCTGAAGACAGCAAATCTCTAGTGGTCAGTGTTCTCTGGGTAATCTTGAAAAGCTAGTTCAAGTGTCTAACTCTTTTGTTATTAAAGACAACTATTTATTCAGACAATTCTCTATTTCTCTATAGAAAGCCCTTGTTGTCTGTGAGTTTTGGGGGGCTGCTTTGTGTTTTTTCTCAGGACATGCTGTGATTTTGTTCCACAGGCAGTGGTTTTCTCCTGTGCCTGCAGCCTGTCAGTCAGCTGAAGATGCTCCTCCACGTTGGTTGAGTGCAGGCTGGGGGTGTAGAAGACAAGCCCTGTAGCCAGTCCTTGCTCTGAGCTAATCTTATCTCCTGCAGCAAAGCATTTCTGAGGAATTTCTAAGTTTGACAGCTGGGATCAAATGTCTGACTTCTGAAGGCTGACAATAAAGCCAGGGGCTGAGCTGCTTTGTCCTGTTGATAGCAACTGCACAGTTTAAAAACCACCCAAAATGCCAGGGAAGCAGGCATCTTCCCTGGTGAGATTTGGGGAGGGGTCTCGAGGGGAAGGCATTGGCTTCAGAAGTCTGGATGGGGCAGAAATGCTGCGGCTGCTGAGGGGTAAAAATAGTTCTGGGTTTTCAATGGCTGCATTCCATGGCTGGAGCCTGAAACCATGAATCAGGGCTGAGCTCTGGGGCTGTGTGAGACCAACTGTGAGAGCTCTGCAGGCAGGCAGACACGGGAGGGGAGCAGCTAGCTGAGATGAGCCTGAGCCCAGCACCGCTGATCCTCTGGGAGGGACCTGTGTTGCTGGTACACTCACAGCAAGGTATGGTGCCTTCATCTTTTGATTTCCAGGAGGAGAGGAGCTCCTTGAGTGTGAAGAATTAAAAATCTACTGAACCCTGCAACATTTCCCACTAACCCAAAGGTGACTTTAAAGTGTCTGCTCTGTGGGAATTCAGCTTCACAGAGACTCAGAGCTTCACACCTTACAGGCTTCCAGAGCCCTGGGATGATCAGTTGGGGTGGGAAGGGTGTGCTGCTCCTTCTCTCTTCAACTCCATTTTGTGCCAGTGGTTATTTCCTTCATTTCTGCATGGCAGGTTTGTTGGTTTGGGTTTTTTTTCTGGTGTTTTCTAGCCTGGAAATTCCTGGGAGTTTAGATACAGGAATGGTTAGTAGTCTTTGAAAGCCTTCCTGCAGTGGTGCTTTTGGAAGGTGGTACCAGAAAGATGGGTGCTTAACTCACAGATCTTCCTAAAGCTCCAAACTCTGTCAGCATGATGCCATGTGTTCTATGGAGGTTTAAATCCCATTTGGGCAGTGCTGAGTGCTTTCAAACACAGCACAATTTCATCAGAGAGTCAATTTTGTACTTACAGTCAGGACTTTCTACTGTGCAAGTGTTGCTAGGATGCTCCCAAAGTTTTTTTGTGTTGTATCTCTGAAAGCAATGAAGAAAAACCTTTTTCTCTGGGGGTTTGGGGTTTGTTTCTTTGTCCCTCAGACAATTCAAATATGCATCCTCCAGGCCACTGCTAGTAGGACCTTGAGCAATTGCTGTTCCTGCAGTTTTTGGCATGCTCTCTGAGTTCAATAACTGTGTGATCCTGCTTCCAGCTCCAGTTCCTCCAGGTCCCCACCCCAGCTGCCTGTGCAGATTGTCTGCTCCCTCAGTGCCCAGAGCAAAGTGATGCACATCCCACATGGGAAGCTCACACCAGGCACCCCAAGACAAGGGCATCCATCTGTCTTCTTCCTAGACTCTGGAATGCAGCTGCACTGGCTTGTCTCACCCTCTCAGGGTGTTCACTTGTGCTGTTCCACTCTCTGCTACCCTTCATGCTGCAGGCACCTGCCTTGTGCTTTGCATAACGTGGGCACCTTCAGCCCCAGGTACTGCTGGATGGGCTCCTGGTAGAGGAGATGGATAGCTTGGCATGGTGTACCTGTGTCCCAGGCTTTAGCAAAGCAGCTGCCAAAGCTATCTGCATCCCATTTTTTTGCCCCTTTCCAGTGTGCTGGCATAGCTTGCTTCCCTGAAGGTTGCTGGTATTCAGAGCAGAGGATGCTGCTTTCTCATGTAGCTCCCACATTGTGAGGCTGATCTGTAAGTGATAACTGAGCTGAATTTTGGGGAAAAAAAACAACTTTGTAAAGTCAGCAGCACAGTACTGGAAGATGAGGAGCACTGTGGAAGTTAGAGTGGTTCCATGCTGTAAGGTTAGTGAAGTGTTGGGTACAGTTATAGGAAGATAAGCAAATGTCAGGGATTTTTAAACCTAGATAGCAGTAGGACAAGAGGAAACAGCCTCAAGTTGAGCCAGGAGAGGATTAGGTTGGACATTAGGAACAATTTCTTCCCCAAAAGGGTTATCAAATCCTGGCCCAGGCTGCCCAGGGAAGTGGTGGAGTCACCATCCCTGGAGGGGTTGAAAAGCCCTGGAGATATGGTGCTGAGAGACGTGGTTCAGTGGTGACCTGGCAGTGCTGGTTACCAGTTGGACTGGATGATCTTCCAGGTCTCTTCCAGCCAAAATGGTTCTATGATTCTATGTTGGTTTATTTTAATTGAGACATCTCAGTGTGTAAGGCACTGGTGCTGGGTTCAGGAGCTGATGGAATTGAGTCACCTCAGTTTCTTGCTTCTCCCAACCTGTGTGATGAGGATGATTTTACAGCAGAGCTGTTATGGCAGTAAAACTTATTTCTCACAAATATAAGTGCTTATGCCATCTTTCCCCCTCCAGAGCTGCTTCCTTAACTGCCAGGGCCCCACTCCTGGGGTGTCCATCCCTCTTCTGAGACAGGGAGCCTGCGTTCTTCTCACCCATGCCATTTTACAGAGGGTGGCTGTGGACTCTGGGTAGTTCAAAGAACATCCCAAGAGTTGTATGAAGTCTGAGGACAGGAATAGCTGCTGTAATCCTGCCTACCCATGTCCTGTGTGCTGGCCTCACTGGATATTCCCCTTCTGGGAGGCTCAGTAAGAGGTAGAAATATGTTGCAGGACATGAGGTTAGTCATCAGCACTGCACAGAAATAGTGGAATGGGTATTTTAAAAGAAGTGACATGGCAAAAGTGGTGGTGGAACTATACCAGTGACAGGGCTACCCCAGACAACAAGAACATGAGAAAGTCCTTTTGAAGTGCAGCACTTTATCCAATGCCATTTTTGCCTACTGGGGGTAAAACAATGAGAGGTATCCCAAGTATTCAGTCCCTGGTTGCAGATATTACTCACCCTTTGTGTTAGGAATTACAACACTTCCAACTATCTGCCAGAGCTGTCAGCAAAGGTGAATAGCTGAAGATCTGGCTGTTTCCCCAAGCTGCCAGGGTTTAATTATCCTGTGAAACCTCATTAGAGATCAGCTGCACTGGTGGTACTGAGAGGGAGCTCTTTTGAAGGTAGTTCAGGCCCTGATTCACAGCTCAATTTAAAATACACTCTTTATAGAATCAGAAAGTTTTTGCACCCCTCTGTACCTTGTTACCAGCTGTGTTCAGCCCTGAGCTCATGCTCTGAGGGAGCAGGAAATAAAGGAGATGCAGTTGGTAGCCAAAATGGTGTTGAGAAGTTGGAGATGCAGCCTGGACAAAATGGGTAAATGGAATATATTTCACTTGAGATAGAATCAACTGCATAAATGCAACTAGGCCTGGCAAGGAGATCTGGGAGGTGGTTGTGGTTCACAAGGTGAAGTTAAGCCAGGAATGCTGTGTGGCTTCAGAAGGTGAACCCATCCTGCAGGGCAAAACCAGAAGGTGTTGCCCATGAGACCTGTGAGATGATCCATCTCTTTGGCACTTGGGATATGGTTCAGATTCTTGGGAGCTGCAGTTGAAAGCTGTGGATCAGCTGGACAGTTTGATATGAGTGCAGTGAGAATGCTTTAAGGTCAAAAGAAAATCTCAGGAGCAGATTGCATGAATTGGAGTTGTTTGGGGAAGAAGAGGTTGCTAAAGTTATTTAACCACCTTTTGTGCAGGTGTAAACGGCTGCTGGAGGGAGGAAGGGAAGAGCTCTTCTTTGGAGGTGTAGGGTGAGAGGTAATAGCCTCCAGTCACTAAACAGAAGGTTCAGGATGGTTAACAGGTGAAATAAATGTCTCTCTGGGCTGGGATAGGTATAAACTCTTCTGCTCTCATCCATGTGGTCCTTCCAAGCCTCTCCCAATTCTCCAACTCTAGAATTCTGCAGGATTCTATGCTCTGAGTTGGAACCTGAAATCCTTAATCCTCTGCAGCAAGCAACGTGCTCAGTGTCTCCCTGAGGAACCTGTTCCTGCAACTGGGGCTGATGCTATTATAGCTCCCAGTAGCTGGGCAGAGGGAAGGGGTTGGGTGGATACATGATCTTTTGGCAGTCAGTGTGGAGGCAGGAGTGATTGGTTATTCTCAGCTTCTCCTGGTACAAAAGCTGTAGGACAACCCCTTGCAGTGTCAGGTGGTGAACGCACACCAGGGAAGGACTTTTCCACACAGGGTTTAGTTTCCTTGCTGTTAGATGTGTTGGGTGCCCAAAGCAGCTAGACAATATTTATGCCAAGCAGATCTGTCTGAAGCATTTAAACATCAATATCCCAGTTCCAGCTCAGGAATTTCCTGAGATGTGTCTTGCTGGAGGCTGGGATTCTATACCATGGAGGCTACGGCTATGTTTGTGCCCTGCTCTTCTACTCTTGGCACTTGCAAGTGGCATCTGTCAGAGTTTGAAGGGAGAGCTGGGTCCCAGATTTATTGAAGGAGAGTTTTCCCTTTCTCCAGTCTGCAGAGCACAGCCCCTGGAGCCATCCAGATGCCTGATAATCAGCACATTTAAAATAGCCTTTTGCCTGTCAGGATCTGAGGAGAGCTCTGACCAGGGTGACTTCTGTTCCCATCTGAGAAGCATTCTGTCAGCACTCCCACTTCCATCTGAGAAGTGCAGTGGAACAGCTGGGATGGGGTGGGATCAGTCCCAGGCATTGGGCATTCTCATGTCATCACTGGGAATTTCAGGGCATGTGTTTCCTAGATTATTTCCAAGCAGAACTGTGCTGTGAAGTTTAAAGCCTTTGCTGTTAAGGATCACTCAGGAAGCCCCAGCCTGAGAGACATTTTTGAGTACAAAGTTTGGCACAGCTTATGGGGGAGGAGTTGCAAATAGCCCCGAGGGATGTGAGCAAGGTCAGATAAAACCAGTATAAATGCTATGTGTCAAGTTTTGCCTCTCACCAAATTGCCCTGTCTTTAGCAGGGTGGAATGATGAATGATCCTCAAATCATCCCTGGAGCTGCCATTCTGTTAGGGTTATGTGTTCTGAGGGCATGGGATCAATATGCTAGGAGGTGGCATGAAAACAGCAGACTCTTAGTGCTTTTCTGCCTCTAAGCCTTCCTCCACTAACACTAAAACCACTCTGTTGACAAGAGTAAGCTATGAATTTTACCTGGGGGGCAAACAATCCAAACTGCTGAGAGAAGAGGATTGACTACAAGGGGAGAAGCTGTCTGGTAAAAGAACAGGAGGCCAGGAAAGGCCATAAAGAGAGCTAAGCACCTCTGGTCCTGTTCAGCATGTTACAGAATAGGGTCTGATGGGTCAGCCTCCTAGAGCACATTGTTAGGGGGAATATTCCTGACAGACAGTGTGTAGATTGATAACAAAATGGAAATCAGGCAGAATAATGTCCACATGAGAATTCCTTAGTCCCACAGAATGCAGGGTGTTTTGTACCCAGTAAGGTGTATGCTGACAGGGAATGGTGTTGTCTTGTTCTAGAGCATAATGCCTTCATCTGTGAGCTGCCCAGCTCAAGAGAGGCAAGGAACTACTGGAGAGAGGCCAGCAGAGGCTAGGGAGATGCTGAGGGCACTGAAGCATCTCTGGCAGGAGGAAAGGCTGAGAGCCCTGGGGCTGCTGAGCCTGGAGAAGAGCAGCCCCAAAGGGGAGCTGCTCAATGCTGAGCAAGAGCTGAAGGCTGGGGGCAAGAGGCTGGGGCCAGACTCTGCTCAGTGGTGCCCAGGGCCAGGCCAAGGGGCACTGGGCATAAACTGGAACCCAGGAGGTTCCAGCTGACCAGGATGTTCTTTGCTGGGAGGGTGTTGGAGCCCTGGCCCAGGCTTTGCAGAGAGGCTGTGGAGTCTCCTTGTGTGGAGAGATTGCCAAGGCAGCTGGAGGTGACCCTGGGCAAGCTGCTGTGGGTGACCCTGCTGGAGCAAGGGGGTTGGACCAGATGATCCCCAGAGGTCCCTTCCAACCCCAAGCATGCTGTATTCTGTGTAATTAGTAGCTGTGATGGGATCTCATCAGAGACTACTGGACTCCACACACCTGTACAGCACACTGCCCTGTGGCAGACCTGGCTCTCCTTGCCTCTCCCTGCCCTTAGCAGCCTCTAGATCTATTTTGGACCATCTATACCAGAATGTGCCTGATGCTGGAGAATCCCCAGGTTGTTTCACTGAGCAGCTTTGCTCTTTCTTTGTGTGTTCTGAACAGCCAAAGCAGTTGGAGGAGGAACTGAGTAATGGACCTTTAATGGGGTTGCCATGTGCCCACCTTAAAGAAAAATCACCCTGAAGGTTCATGAAATCAAAAAATGCACAAGAAAGTCTCTTTATGCAGCACTTTTAAGTGCCTTGACAGACCTTGTGGAAGTGACAAATATGCCCCCAGGGTTTGCAATATACATATATATGTGTATATATATATATAGGGTGTTGCATATAGCTTATAATGAATATTCTAGTGGCTGTTGTGCTGTAGTCATAGCTGAAGTCCCAACTGGCATGGGAGGTTGTTGTGCAGCATGTCAGACCTGGTGCACACTAATTCCTCCTGAACTTTTGATCTGCTTTGCTGAAATGGAATTTCCCTGCAGAAGAATTTGCCTTCCTGCTTATTGAACTAACAATACAAATGTGTTTCCATTTGAAAGGGTTGGTGAGCACAGAGCACAGCTCAGCTGTAATAAGTCAGGTTATGGTTGTGGAATGTGTCTCAGGTTGTTTGTTTTCTTTCTTTCTTGTGTTTTGTATTTTTTTTCTCCTGGAGCTGGATTTACTGATGTTTTAAATACAGCAAATTTCCACTCCAAATGAAGAACAGCTTCTCTCCTAAGGAAATTCTGCCTTATATTCTCTCTTCAGAACCAGCATTTCTGCATAGTTCATTTGGAGTTGTTTGTCCCCCAAAAGCTATTTTCTTGATGTCTATGCCAAAGCAACCATCACTGGGCAGATAAGAGGAAAAAAATGCTCCTGTTTGTACAGTGACCTCATCTGCTTGATGGAGAAATGCCTGTCTGGTTCCTCCTGTACATCTGTATCCTTAGCAGCAGGTGCCACTGCCAGACAATTCATCAGCATTAACTGGGTGGCTGGGAAGTGCTAAAGCCTCTTTCTGCCTGCTGGGGAGGTGGTGTCCAGAGCTGTGTGCTCTCTGGGAGGGGCAGGAGGCTCTGCTGGCACACTCACAGGGAAGGTGGACTTTTCAACTCCACTTTTGTTGAGGATTAAGTGTAAAAAAATCCCTTAAGAGTGTCCTCCTGGTGGCGTGTGACAGGGAGCGAGTGTGGGACACCTTGGCTCAGCAGGAGCTGGGAGCACAAGTTCAGCTTGGAGGTGGCCAGCTGGGAGGTGAGGTGGAAGGCACTTGCAGAAAGGACAGGAATGAGACCTGAAAAGGGCTATTTGTTTCCAGCTGAACTGCTGCTGACTTAGCCATGCTGTCAGCAGAGGCTGGACCTTTGCATTCCTCCCTTGGCAGGCAGTGGTAGGAGCAGCACGTGCTGCTTCCCAGCTTGTGCTGGGCCACTCTGGAAGGGAGACTACTTTGATGCAGAACAGCAATGCCAAGAGCTACTCACACAGCTCAAGCAGAAGATTGTGGTTCCAAGACTCAGTTCAGTGAGACTCATGCCTACAGAAAAGAGGGCACTGACCTTGGGCTTCTGGGAGATCTGTACAGTCCCACTCCTCCTCCCCAGTTCAGTGTCTCTTGTGGTGCATTGGTTATTAATACCAAGTTTAGCTGCACCAGGTAGTTTGTAGTCTTCTGGGGAGGTTCCCTGGTGGCTGTGTTGTGTTAGTGCTTCAGCTTTTGCACAGCAGATGTGAGTTTCATGCCTCAGTGGCTTTTGTCACAAGAGGGCTTGGTTCTTGAAGCTCTTGAATGAGCCTGCCTGCAGTGAGCTGAATGCTTGAGTAAAACTTAACTTGGTTCCTCTGTCTGAGCTGAATATTACAGCAGAGTCCAAACCACCCCAGTGGACTGAGATGAGGGGAAATGGGAAGGGAGAAGCAGGGAATGAGGGTAGAGGGAGAAAGCAGCTGCTAAAACGTTCTGCAACCACTTAGGATTCCAATTTCAATGCAGAATCATGGCCAAGCTAAACCCAACCTTTTGCAAAATACCCTACTTAGGCTAGGTGTTGTGGGTGGCTATGAAGAATCCTGCCTTTGGAAGAGCTGGCAGAGGGGAGGATATAGAAAGCAAGTTGGTTTTGCATGCAAACCCAGTGCTGATGAGGTCTCTGCAACACAACTACTGTGGAGAGGAATAAGTAAGTGTCTGAGATCCCACCTTTGAGGTGGGGTGCTGCCCTAGGCTACCCAGTTTGGAGGAACATGTACAGGGTTCCTTCTTCTCCACAAGCTGAAGAAGAAGCCAGGCTGTGGCAAAAAGAGTGGGAAAGGAAATGAAAATGAGACCTCAGCTGCAGTGCTGGGGCCAGCTCTGGAGTCCTCAGCAGAGCACAGACATGGAGCTGGGGGAGCAGGGCCAGAGGAGGCCACAAAAATGATCTGAGGGCTGGAAGCTCTCTGCTGTGAGGACAGGCTGAGAGAGTTGGGGTTGTTCAGCCTGGAGAAGAGAAGGCTCCAGGGAGATCTTCCTGTGGCCTTTCAGTGCTTAAAGGCAGACTACAGGAAAGATGAGGACAGACTTTTGATCAGGGCCTGTTGGGACAGGACAAGGGCTGATGGTTTGAAATTAAAAGAGGAGAGGTTTAGGTTAGATGTAAGGAAGATATTTTTCACACTGAGGGTGGTGAGAGCCTGGCCCTGGTTGCCCAGAGAGGTGGGATGAAACTCAGAGTGCAGCACCAAAGGAAAACACCACTAAAAGATTACACAGCTGTATTGGAATAAACCCATTTTGGGGTGGTGGACAGCAGTGAACTCTTATGGACATGGTTAGCAGGGAGGCTGGAGCATAACAGCCAAGCCATTGCACTGTCAAGTCTTCCTGGGTCCTGGCAGCAATCCTGGTTCTTGGTTGTGCTTTGTTAGGTCTCTTCCAGGGTCCCATCTCACTTGGGCTGTTCTCTTTGCATGGGCTGGAAATGGTCAGTCAGCAGGGACCAAGGAGCTCTGGTTCCCTTTGGAGCTTAGTGCTGAGTCTTCTTCACAGGGTGGGCTGGGTGCCTGGAGCAGCAGGGTGTGGAGAGCAACTTCTCAGACCACCCAGCACCATAGATCCTGAAGCTGCCAACACTTGGGAGTCCATCACTGAGTGCTGATGGCAGGGACAAGCCAGAAAGCTATTTTCTTAACTCCTGCTGCTCCCCTCCTGCACCCCTCTCCCTGTCCATCCTGTGGTGAGGTTAGCAGATGGGCCAGCCCCGAGGTGCCACCTGCTTACCTGCAGGGAAGAGCAGCTCCCATACCCCATCCCAGTGGAAGCACTGCTGCTGGCAGGCAGGCAGGCAGCTCTCTCCCTCTCACACTTGGCAGCAGACCTCAGTGAGAAGATTATTTTGTCCTTGTTCTCAGTGCTGTGTGCCAGGTTCCCTCTGATTGCCAGGCTGGTAATGCACGAGGGAGATAACCCTGGTTCAGTGAGCAGCAATTCAGACAGAACATACTTGGGCAGCACTAACAGAGCCTAGTGCTTAGCTAATTTGGTCTCAGGCTCGTGGCTGTGGTTCTTTGGTACCAGTATTCCTTGTTTTATTTGGCTTTCTGCAGTCAGGGCTGAATTCAGAGTCTCCCTGTGTCCCTAACAGACCTGTTCACAACTTTCACCATCTCCCTCCATGCTCTTTATCTCCAAAGGAAGCTTCTGCCTCTCATTTCTCTCCAACAAGCTTCCCCCCAGCAGCAGGATTGTTCCATTATCCCCAGCACTCCCATCACCAGCTCTGCAGACTGGGAGACAGACTTATTTGTGCTTCCTTTCTCCATTGCCTGCTGAGGTTTTTTTGGGCACCAGGTGGTCCTGCCAGTCCAGTCCCATCCATTCCAACCTCCCCCAAGAGAAGTCTATCCATCACTGCTTCAGAGTCATCTTCCTTTGTGAAATTTGGCTGCTCTCTATGTTGAAAACCAAGATATTTCTCTCCTGTTTCCATTCATCTCATTTCCCCCCCACCTTCCTAGCTGTTGCTGATGGCTTTGACTGTGTCTGAGTGCACTCCTGCTCCCACTGGGCATAACTGGTTGGGACCTAGGTCATGAAGAACATTTGTGTTCAGATGATCCTGTCTCAATACCTGTCAGTGCAGACTCCTGCCATAGTGCTTAGCATGCAAGAAAGTATATTCCTGTGCCTTGCAGAGGAATTAAGACTTCATTATAGCTGGGACCCAGGGTGGCTCTGGGCTTCACTCACATTAACAGCTACAAAGGCTCTCTTAAGCCACTTCACTGTGCAGGGGTTACCAGACAAGCTTGCAAGCATTGCATGCCACCAAATTCTTTTCTTTTCCCATGAGAGAACAGACCTCATCTCCCTGGTACATGTTTAGCCTGGAGAAGAGGAGGCTCAGGGGAGACCTTCTTGCTCTCTCCAACTCCCTGAAAGGAGGTTGGAGCCAGGTGGGGGTTGGTCTCTTCTCCTACGTGACTAGTGAGAGAACAAGAGGAAATGGCCTTAATCTGTGCTGGGGGGGTTCAGGTTGGCCATGAGGAACAGTTTCTTCCCCAAAAGGGTTGTCAAGGCCTGGCCCAGGCTGCCCAGGGTGGTGGTGGAGTCACCATCCCTGGAGGGATTGAAAAGCCCTGGAGATCAAGTGTTTTCAGCTTCATGAACCTTTAGTTCCCTTAGTTCCTTCTCTCCTTTGGTAGCTTCCTGCTGCCTGCTCTCCCATGCAGCTGCTGCTTCCTTGCTGTCACTGTTGAGCTCATCCCTGGTGGCACTGACCCATTGTTTTGACAATGACCTTCATCTATTTGTGCAGCTCCCAGGCAAGGCTCTGTGGCCAGAGATGGAAATGCATGGGCTTAGGCAGCTTACCATGAAATACAGTGTCCTTTGCTGCAGCTGCTTGGAAGCCACTGCAAATCAGTTGTTGGATTTGATGTGTCTTTGGAGATGTGAAATGAATTTAGTGGCTTCTAGCTAGCTCTAGCTAGAATTAGGTGTTCACCTCATGAATCAGGCTTGGTGGGTGGCAGGCTTAGGAGCTATGCCAGTGCTGAGACCTAACTGGATGCAGCTTACTCTGCTGCCAGGGATTTTGATAAACCAAACTGGAGACAGTTTAACAGACAGATCATTGAGTAGGAGCTTCCTACCATGCTTGTCTGGACTATATGGGTTGTAGACACAGAGGACAGTAGGATTTTAAGTAAATGGCACTGTGGAGCTGAGTTAGGATCAATAATTGCCCGTTAGGTGTCTCTTGGTGCTGCTGGGGAGGAGGAGCTGCCTCAGTACAACGTTAACATTGTGAAAAACCAAAGTCTGAGCTATCAATCTGCTGCCTTTTGGTAGCAAGAGATTCAAAGGAGCTGCACAGAAGAGCAGATTTCAGGTTACTTGAGAGAAAGCAAAGTGTTTGTGCTGAATTTGCAAACACTTGCTTTGTCCTTGCTGGGGAAGGCATTTGGCTGAAGTGCCTTCCCAGAAACTCTTGTCCCCCCTGGGAGCAGTGGTGGAAGTGGCTGCACACCCTCCCTTCATGCCACCCACCCTCTGGAATGGAGGATGGGGCTGGAGCAAGGCATACTGCTTGATGTTCCATGGATGTTTAGATCAATAGTGGCTCTAGTTTCTGGAGCTCCTACCACCCTGTTTGGCTTCCTCAATGGAAGTAGCTGTGCAGTGACCATCAACACCAGAAAACTCTTGTCCAGGCAGCAGATAGACAGCATTTCACTCTTGCCTGGTAACTTTGCTTCCTTATTTAATGCCAGGAGTCAGAAACATCACATTCCTTTCCCTTTGCCTTTTTGGGGGTGGAATCCTCTGGATGCAGCTCTGTTTCCAGCAGTCATACCTTTCCCTTGATTCATGTTGGTTGGTGGGTGAGGCTGTGGAGGATGCATCTGTTGCAGACAAGACAATCTTCATTGCAGTCACTTTCCTGAGTGCAACCTCAGCTTTGAATGCAATGAAAAGCTAAGCTCTCAGGTATGCAAACCTGCCTCCTGCTTGTTACACAGACAGTGTTTTCTTGGGCTGGTGTCTGTTCTTCTCTGCTGCCATCCAAACATTTCCTGCTGGCCACCAGAAACTTAGGTATAGAAACTCCCCTCCTTCTCCTTCCATGGATGGGAATCTAAGCCAAATGAAGAAGGGTATTCAAGTTGTGGCTGTGGATTCATGAGGGTTGAGCATCCTGTGGTGGAAGCAGTTCCTCTGTTACAAGAGAAATGGTAAAAATAAGGAGTTGTGTTAGTGACTGGGGACTTTTTCAGTGCCAGTGCAGCAGCAGAGGGAAGAGCCTGCTCACAGGGGACACACCTTGCCAGGTTGCTAAAGCTGCCTTTGTATTTCACCCAGTGCATGCTGATGGTCAGCTGCTGTGGAAGTGTCTTCATGTCTGTGTCCTTTGTGGGTCTGGACTACTGACAAAGCAATGAACAATAAATGTCTGTTGACCTCATGAGTGAGACATGCTGCTGAGATACAGGAGTCTGACTCCATTCCTGTCTTCTCACTGCTGACTAATCTTTCCTGCTTTGTGCCTTTCTCTGTCAGATGGCAAGAACACTGATAATCTCTGTGTAAACCAGTGAAGAGCATACAGAGGATCTGGGCACTGATGTTGTTTCAGTTTATTCAGCATGGGCCATGAAAAGAAGCTGTAGTTGCTACCTGACAGATGAGCAGTGGGGACTTTAAATGCTTTCTGAAGTGTTTTGGACCTGTCCTGTCCTTGGGGCTTTTCCTGAGGGCTTGAGCTCAGATAATAGAGCAGTTTGTATTGTGCTTCCCTCAGAAGGTTTCAGTGCTTGGGAAGCAACTGCCAGTGTGATTTTAGGCCCCCAGTCAGTCCCTTCTCTGACCTTTTCTTGTGTTTTGAATCACTCTCTTCTCATTGAGAGTCTGTGATGAAATGTTCTCTCTCTCCCATTTCTGATGCTCCCTGGGTCTGGTCTTTCACAGGTGCTTCAGGAGTGGAAATGGCTGAAAAATCGTGGGGTATTTGTGTGTTGTTCTCTTCAGCTCTCTCTGGTGTATTACTTCTCTGCTATTTATAGCTCCTGCTTTTGCAGAGCTATCAGTGCACAATCCTTCTAGCTTTGTCAGTTTGCACTTTATATACATCTCAGGTCAACTAAGGAGCATCCATGTCTCCTGTGATGGATAGTCCTTTGGGCTTGGCCTCTCATGCTACATTCTGGGTGTTCAGCCTTGCCACCATCTATCTTCTTCTTTAACATAGCTGTGTACATAGCCTGTGGCTGTGTGACCACAGTTAAAGCCTCTCTGTCCCTCCTGTCACAAGCCACCTAGAATTTGTACCCACATTGCTATGAATGTCAGTGAAAAGTCTCCATATACTTTCATGCTTCCTCCCCTCTGCTTAGGGCTGCCAAAGTCTCTCTTGTTGTCTGCCAGGTGACTTGCTCTCAGCAAAACTATATTCCTCATGTACTGTTTGGAGTGCAGTTTGAGAGACTGGAAGCCCATTCTCTGTCTCTCAGGCAGCCTGGTGGCTTTTCACACTCTTCTTCCACAGCTCTGTGATTCTTGCAGCGGTTCACCTCCTGCTGTGCTCTCAATACACAGCCTGTTGGGGTTCTGGCACTGCTTTACACAGCCCTGGCTTTCCTGGAGATCATGGAATTGCAGAGTAAGTCAGGTTGGCAGTGACATCTGGAGGTCATCTGGTCTGATCTCTTGTGCCAAGCAAGGCCAGCTTTGAGCTTGTATTGCAAACCTCTTCTGAAGGGTTTGGTCTGAACTCTTTTGCAATGCCTTGCCACTGCTCCAGCAATGGGTTCAGTTTGTTTTCTGGAAGCTCTCCTTGTGTTAGAGCTTGTGGAGCTGGAAAGCTGGGAAAGCTGCAGGTATCCCCATGCTGGGAGGAAGCCTTGACACCACAGCCACTTGGTCTGTGAGCAGTACACATTATGTTGCAGGCTTTGCTGGAGGGTGGTGTTATTCTGCTTTGCCACTGGTGTCTTTACTGAGCTGCAGTGTGTTCTCTAAGTGTCCAAAGGAAGGCAGGTTGCTGCTGCTGTCATGTTGAAGTGGCAGCTCTTCCTCTCCTTGCCATCCCTTGCATCCTGACATTTTCCAGCTCAACCCCAAATGTCTTTCCAGTGTCATGCTAATGATTATGTGTCCCAACTG
Organism: Galbula dea; assembly: GCA_013399015.1. NCBI lineage: Eukaryota > Metazoa > Chordata > Aves > Piciformes > Galbulidae > Galbula > Galbula dea. The sequence goes on from VWZX01010273.1 coordinate 8,525,162, forward strand.
ACCAGAATGGGAAGGTCAGCTGGATTCCTTCTCTGGAAGCAAGGTTTCCAGATCAAACAGTTATTTCCCTGTCCCATCCAAGAAGCACTTCAATGTAAATATGGCAGGAGATGATAAAACTGGAGTCTGTTCATCAGTACAGATGCCAAATCAGTCAGGGAACCCAGGAGACATGGGATCTATTGCACATGAGTAACAGCAAGCACTAGGCTGAAACAGCTTTTTGTGGCTGCCCTGAGCTGTTTGTTTGTTTAAACAGCATCCCCTGCCCTGCAGATGGACTGCAGGAACAGAAATGACAGTCTGCAAAGGTGCAGGTGGCTCCTGGTCCTGAAGCAGTGGCAGCCTGAGGTGATCTGTCACCAGGAGGGTCTCTCGTGGCATGGTACATGGCAGAAGCAGTGTTTTGATGCCTGCATCCCTGTTGTTAAACATGGGACCCAGCTGCACTCTTAGAATCCTCTTCTCTGGTTTAACTTAAGCTGACTTCTGTGTGCACTGAAACCCCAACCAAGTTTAGCAGAGCTGCAGTGGGGCCAAGTTATGGCAATTAAATTGGGCAGCCTAGAGTGAGCTGTAAAAAAAGAGATGGGATGTTAACAGCCCTGTTCCACTAAGGGCTGGGTCCATAATGGATAGCCCCAACCAACTTTAATTCTTCACCCTCCTACGTAGGCAGAGTTATTAAAAGCCTTGTTTAATGGTGCAATCAGAGCAGCCAGAACAACCTGTTCTACTCAATAGATCTTCTGGTTAATCAGATAAGATTTCATAGCTTTGGTCTCCTGAGTGATTGATAAGGCTCTTTTATAGGTTCATCAAAGATTTCTGAAGTGTCAGAAATGCTGTCTTGTGAAACTTGACTTCAGAGGCACCACAGCAGGAGAGCTGCCTCTTTTCCTAAGGAGGAGGTGGCAGGAGTGTCATGATTCAAGTTCTCTGGTGGGTGGGAGAGAACCAGAGCTCTGCCTGCAAAGAGCAGAGGCAGGAAGGTGAAGCTAATAGGCAGAGAGTGGTTAAAATGTATACCTGCCTGAAAGCAAAAGCATAGCCCTAGCCAGGCACCATCCTGAAGTCCCATGGTGTTTTGATGAAAGGAGCACAAAGCCACCAAGAGGACCCTGAACCACAGGGTGTAGTTGCTTATTTCCTCTCCTAAACCAGGCTGGTGCCATCTCCATCCTCTTCCATTCATGAGTGCAATGGCCATAGCTCCATAGGCTAGAATAGAATCAGAGACCCATTCTGGTTGGGAAAGCCCTCTGAGATCACTGAGTCCAACCATCCCCCCAAATCTACCATGCTCACCACTAAACCATGGCCCCAGGCACCACATCCAGATGTTTTTTGAGCACTTCCAGAGGTGCTGATTCCATGAAGCAGGTTCTGGCATTTCAGCTGGTGGTGTTTCGTGACATGATCTCTTTTTGAGGCAGGAGTGTTCCTTCTCTTCTCCCAGCAGCACTTGTTAACAAACATGCTTGAAATGCTTTCATCCCTTGGAGAGCTTCACAGCCAAGAGGTTGCTCTGTCAGGCCTGGGTCTTCAACAGCTGCTCCTGTGAGTGAGTTCCACCCTGCAAACACATCCTCATCTCTGTCAAGAAGGCAACAGTGGCTCCAGGATGCATGTTCCTGCTCTGTGCTATTAATTGTTGGGCTCTTCTGATAGAGTGCAACTGAAAAGTAACTTCCAAACCTCATCAGAAACAATGTCCTCATGTAACTGAAAGAGTAGTAAAGGAATAGTAACTTACAACCAGAATACTAAAGGTTAATGACCTGGCTTTTTTTCCTCTACTAGTTCCTAGGGACTTTTTCACACTTCCAGTGGGTGGCTAAGGACAGTGCTGGAAATGAGGTGGTCATGCCAGCATGCTAGGAAATCCACTAAATTCAGATTATTCTGGGCAAAAAGGGGGAAAAGTGATTTCCCTCTGTTTGTGCTGTTCCAGCTGTGGCCCAGGACTGCACCCTGTGCTGGGGGGCTGGTGCACATGGGCTTGCTACTACTCAGGGAGAAGAACTTCCCAGCAGCTTCCTGACAAGCAGCTGGTCAGAACAGTGGGAGTGCTGATCCCTAGGAGCTAGGGGATCTGAAAAGTCTTTCAGACATGGCAGCTAAAAGGCAATCTACCCATGATGGGTACAAGGAGAAGTGCAGCTCTTGGGTTTGGTTAAAGCCAAGCAAACGTGGGCATTAAAGCAGAGCTGGAAGAGGGTCAGTTTGGTAGGGTGAATGGAAACCCAAGCTATCTTCAGATGCTAAACCCTCAGAGCTGGTTGTCTGAAAGGCTGGTTAGGAACAGGGTGAAATTCTTAGTAGTTCTGCCAGGTGCCAGAAGAGGGCATTTGGAAACGTGATTGGAGACTTTGGTGCCAGAAGAGGGCATTTGGAAACTTAATTACAGATTGGAGCCTGATTTCTGTCTCGTTTCTGTGGGAGGGTGATGTCCTGCAGTGCTTCTCTCTTGCTACAACCCTATGGCTTTACTGCATATGCTAAGCAGCTACCTTGGGAGGTTAGTTCCTCCAGAACTCAATTGTGGTAAGATGATTTATGCTGCCAAATATGATTTATTAAGTGTGTCTTGATAAAGTGAATGGAACAAGATCTTTCTGAGAGGAAAAAAGAGAAGTATTGATTTATAATACAAGTGTCAGGAGCAAAGGTAGAGCAAAATAAAAAGGAGCTTGAAGGGTAGCTGTATTGATATTTACCTTTATTGATAGATATTTACATTTATTGATAGATATTTACCTTTATGGATAGATATTTACGTTTATTGGTATCTAGTTCATATATACTTTACTTGCTCTAACATCTGCTAACAAAATTCACCTGACAGGCCCTTATATTCTGTGGTATCCCTGTGGCAGAGCTTTCCTTTGGCCTTTGGAAGACATTAGCTTATGAGTGGCTGTTAGTCTGTGCTGCCTGCCTACCTCCCATGGTGCTTCCACATGCACACCTTCCAGAGGCTTCAGCTGCAGGAGCTTGCAGACCCTGGAAACTTGGTTTTATTTGGTTTCAGAAGTGGTTGCTTGCCCCTTTCCAGCATAGGCATCTTACCAGTCATCTTTTCCTTTGTGGAGACTTGTCCCTAAGGCTGAAAAACAGCTTGGTCCTTTCTCACAAACATGCTTGAGTAAGTTGGGAGAGGAGGTGTTGGGAGAGGGAGCCACAGAAGCATCATGGTTGGAAAGGACTTTCAAGATCATCAAGTCCAACCCATAGAAGGGAGAGCAGGGCTTGGGGTGGTCTCTGCTGGGAAAGGAGCACAGAAAAAGGGAGGCATTTCCTCAGACCTTGGACAAGTGGCTCCAGTGCTGTGGTTTTGCAAGGAGATAATGGGAATGCAGTGGTTCCCACCATGGGAAGGCTGTGTGTTTAGGGAATGCAAAGCTCTCCAGTACCATATGCCCAAAGCCAGAGAAATTGTTGGCTCTGACTCTGTGGCTAGCAGCTCTTGTTGGAATGTGAGATGTGATTTCTTTAAGCAAAGCTAAAATGCTCCCTATGTGATGACAGTGTGTCTCACTCCTTTCCACAGGCACCACCTGCCCACACTGTATTCCCCCATTTCTCTGTTGTCTTCCCTCATTTACACTGAGTGCTATCTGCTCAGTGACCTCCTTCAGGACAGTGCCAAGATTCCTGGGAATGTGGCAGAGCTCCACTTCTGTTTGCAGAGCTGCCTCAGGGGAGTCTACTCAGTACATAGGTTGTAATACTTGTTCTGGTTGAGGTGAGTTTTCCTCTAGCCAGTGTGATGATTTAGCACAGACTATTAGGATGACTGCCCACATGCAGTTGCTCTTCTAGTAAGGGCAAAAAAGACTTTAGTGAAGACTAGCAGTTGTTATAATGGTAATTAATAGTGAACTTGACCTCTTCTTCAGAACAGCTCTTTCCTGTTACCTGCTGATACCATTAAAAAAGCATCTTAGCATGGGTTCTGTATTGATGAGTTCATGCTGATGGCCCTTGTGCTCATAGCTTCAGGTTTGTGGTGGTTCCCTCTCTCCTATCATTCTCATTATGCTGTAATTACTGCTACCATAGAGCATCTCCATCACTGGTAGCTAGAAACCTCAGGAAGCTGGTGAGAGATGGGATAAAGAAAGGGGCTGGGGAGCAGAACTGAAGCACAGGGACTGAATGACCTAGCCACCACTGGAGGTCTGCCCAAGCTCCCAGCCCCAGTGAGAGCAGGCTGTGCTCCTGGCTTCCCTAGCTGCTTGGTGGGGGGCAGCTGTGGTGCAGAGAAGATGCAAGTCCTCCTCTGTTCCAGTTCTGTTGGAAAAGGGGAAGTCCTGGTGATGGACATGAGGTCCAGGTGTTGTTCCATAGGTCCTTTTTCCCTGGGAGCTTTTCTTCCCTTCAGAGCTGCAGTTTTGAACCCTTGGAGCTGTCTCGGTGGTGCTGTGCTTCCGTGACAGCTCCGGCTGTTGTGACAGGAGCCCTGCCTGTTCCAGAGCTTCCCCCTTGAAAGATCCTTATTTAAAGTCCTAGCCATCAAGCAGTCTCATTAGCTAATTGTCAGAGCTTGTCATGTCACATAATTAAGTTTTGGACAGCATTCAGATGACTCTTCAGGAGGGTGTTAAGGGTATGTGAGGAGCTGCATCTCTTCTGCCCTGCTGCCATGAGAACTGGCTCCTGCTTCTGGCTGGTTCAGGGCTGCAGGCTTCCTCATAGCAGGTTTGGGGAGGATTTCAGATTAGGAGCTTCTCTAACTTGATCCCACAGAAAAATCCTAGCACAGCTTGCTGCTAGTGCAGGGATTTATTTACAGCTACCTGGGGATGACCAAAAGGATTCCTTTAGTCTCATCAACCTGCTGTCAGGAGCTGCTTATTAGAACCTGATAATTGTGTCCTGGTAGCACTGGAGTGACACCAGCATCCCTCAGGTTAAGGTCTCTGTCTTGGCTAGGCAGGATAAGGCTTCAGCATCATGGATTTGAGTCATGCTGCTCACTGCTGCTGGTGCACACACAGAGGTGATCAGGTAAACAAACTCCTCATGTCCAAGTGTTCATGCACAGCACAGCCCAACCTGTCCCTGCCTCTGCCTGGGGAAGGTGGGGAGAAGCCCCAGAGCTTCCAGTGATCTTCTGGAACATAAGATATGTCTCTGTGCATGCACACATGGATTTTAATTTGGTTTTGTGTTGTTTTTTTTCTCTGGGAGAAGTGCCAACATGCTGCTTCTAATGGTGAGGCATTGCCATCCTGAGTCCAGTCTGTTGCATTTTGGGGTTGTTTTGTTTTTAAAGCTGTGTTATAGAAATGAATGTAAACATGGAAAGTGTGTGGGGGTTTTTTTGGTTTAAAGTATAATAACAAAAAAAATCATCTTTGAGGTCCCCTAAAGTGCCCAAACATTATTGCAGCAGGATGGTTTGCTTTTCAACTGTGTGCAGCACCAGTGCTGTTCTGATTCATCCCAAGATTTTCAGTAGCATCCTGGTGGAGGCAGAATAAAGCATGGCTCTCACTGGAGCCTCTCTTATGTCAGAGCTCAGCATGGTCAAAAAATCAGCTTAAATCATGGCAAAGTCATTGAAGCCAATTCCTTTGAGCTGCTCTCAGACTAGGAGGAACTATAGTGCTGTAACACACACACACACAAATCTTTAGCTGCTTTTGTGGTACTTGAAGAAGTGTAGAGAAGCAGGGATCCAGGGCTGCAAGGTTTCTGTCAGATGAATGCAGACAGCATCAACAGAGTCCTTGTGTGGATCAATAAAACAAGATTAAACCACAGCAGAATGAAACCAGTAAAGCCTGGTGGTGACTTCTGAACCCAGCCATGCACCTCCCTTCCTTCCTAAATACTGGCTCCTGGCTGCCTCTCTGCAGCCCTTCATCTCTTGATTGCTCTCCAGCAACCTGTGATTCACCACATTTCAGACATGCCCAGTGACTCTTGGAGGTTCCTTTATTTTTGCTTTTGATATGTTAAGAGAAGACCTTGAAGTGCAGTTCATCTTCCTGGGTGAGGAGGAAAGAAAGGGAGCTGGAAGCAGGCAGTGCCCTGAAAAGTGCAGAGGAAAGAAAGAAAAACCACACCCCCCCCCCCCCCATTTTTCTCTCTGCTAAGAACTAGAGCCACTGGAAGATTTACAGCTCTGCTGTGTAATTACAGGTGCAGGCTGGCAGAAGGCCAGCTGGATCTCTGCAGCAGCTCCCAAGCTCCTGGGTCTCTGAGCAGTGGAGCTTGTTCTTGTTCTCAGCAGGCAATGTGCTTCCCCTGCCCCTCACTGCCTTAGAAGCTTTCCAGGGCTCCAGCCCTGCCTCCATCCACTTCCCAGCCAATTTGCCATGCCAGTTGTGCTTCTCCAGCACTTCCCAGGAGCTTGGCAGCCTCTGGCCTCACAGACTATTTTAGCTGACCCTTCAGCAGGAACAGTTTGTAAAGCTGGATGCACACTAGCACGTGGGCTCTGAGCCTGGGGCTGACCAGTGGGGCCAGATGAACTTGACCTAATCTCTTTGACAAGGCAGGTGACTCCTAGGTGCTGTTTGGCAGGAGCAGAGGAAAACCAAACCTGTAAGTTGGTATTTCCCTGCTGGGGAAACCAGCCAGAGGGGAACAGTGCCAGACTGAGCTCAAAACAGTTATCTTCTTCTTGAGAACCACTGGGACTTCCAGGGAGAGAAGAGGATGCTTTTGAAGTCGAGTCTGTCTGTTTATGAGCTTCAGTAAGCAGCAGAGACCAGACTGTCCCAAGGGCCAGGGAAAGGAGAACCTCTTGTGTAATTCCTCTGATCTGTAGGTTTTGTTATGTGGATTTTGTGATTTGTACTTTAGGATTAAAAAGACCAAAGACCTTTTAAGTGTGGATTTCATTCTGCTGCTTGTGTCATCGGCCACAGATGTGGAGCCAGGCAGCGTGCAGCAGACCCTTCATCAACTAATTAACTCCAGTTGTCAAGCTGCAATCAGTGAGCTGCTCTCATGCTAAAATAATAAGGATAAATTCCCCTCATCTGAAGCTGTCAGATTCCAGCTGCATGAGGCACCAGCTTGCAGGGTCTGTAACTGACTCCATGAAGGAATATCAGCTTTGCACCTCTGCCTTGCCAAAGCCAGCTTTGGCTTGCTTCCCTTTCAGGCAGAGTTTGCTGGGGGAGGAGCAGCTCAGGCCGGGGTTATCCTGGTCCACAGAAGGGCAAGGAGGCTGGGGAAGGGTCTGGAGAATAAGTCTGGTGAGGAGCAGCTGAGGGAACTGGGTTTGGTTACTCTGAGGAAGAGGAGGCTCAGGGGAGACCACCTCACTCTCTACAACAACCTGAAAAGAGGTTGGTCTTGTCTCCTGGGTTACCAGTGAGAGGACAAGAGGAAATGGCCTCAGGTTGCACCAGGGGAGGTTCAGGTTGGCCATGAGGAACATTTTCTTCCCCCAAAGGGTTGTCAAGACCTGGCCCAGGCTGCCCAGGGCAGTGCTGGAGTCACCATCCCTGGAACTGTTCAGAAAACATCGAGCTGTGGTGCTTAGGGCTGTGGTTTAGTGGCAGGGGGGGATAGGTTGATGGTTGGACTTGCTGGTCTTCAACATCTCTTAATGCTTCTGTATTTTGCACGTTCCACAGTGGTGAAGGGAGTCTTGGATTCAACCTTCCTGCCCCTCTGTCTTGCATAAAATAGTTGATGCCATCTCACCTGAGCATGACAAATTTACAGGAGTCCTGCTCACAACAAGATCCAGGTATCAGTGGGGAGCAGGAGCTTACTCCAGGATCTGCCTGGACCAAGAGCAGTCAGACAGGTGAGGGGTTGAGAATGGCTTCAGATGGGTTTGGACCAAGCTCCAAACACAGGATGCTCTTTGAGCCAGGCAGGCAGGGTAGTTATCTTCTGGGTATTTTCACTTACTGCTCTTGCAAATCCATTCAGCATCTTGACTCTTGGCAGGTAGAAAGCAGCAGAGGTGCTGGTTTGGCTTTGTAGTGTTTGCCCCCTATAGGACTTGGTAGAGCTGTGGTACAGTTTGTTTAGCTTTTCTATTTTAAGTAAAATGGAAGCAAAAAAAAAAAAAAAAAGGAAAAAAAAAGATTATTTTGTTGCTTTACCCAGACAGATTTTGACCAAGGAATTTGTGTAGCCTTCCAAGAAACAATAACTAGCTCTTACTGTAATTAATCTCTTTGAACAGTGTAAACATAACAAATAGAAATTAAAAGTACAGTTTACCCCACAGCATAGGCTTGGGTGACACTTCTAAAAGGCTATAAAGCATCTTAATTCAACTTTTATAGGCTCATAATTATGCATTATTTGAGAAGAAATAGCATTAGCAACACCAGAGCTATGCAGAAACTTAATATATTGTCTTCAGATGCCTGGAAATGTGTACAGTGAAGATGTTTCTGAGGAGGTCCTCCTTCCCTCTGAGTTAAGCAGTGCAGCACACAGAATCAGGAGGGCTGCTTCTCCTCACTGCATCCGCTGCCACTGCTGCAAACCATCATGAACTGGGTAGCCTTTTCCTGTGGACACACTCCCAATCACTTTTCAGTTGGCTCCTGGGGGATCTGCTGCAGAAGTCATCATCTTTTTTTTAGCATATAAATCTGCCTTCCTCAAAATGCCCCTAAATAGAAGGCAGTAAACAAACTGCTGGGAGGTCAGACTGCAGAAGAGGTTGACCTTGCATTTTTAGCAGTTTCATGGATGCTAGGGCTTAGATTTAGCAGGATTACATTTTGCAGGGCTCCTGTGCCAAGCCTGGCTTACAGAGCAGGGATATCTGACAAACCAGTAGGAAACACTGAGCACAAAGGTGACACTGGGGCACAAAGGTGGCTGTGAGGCAATCCAGGATCTTCAGCCAGTGTGTGAGACAGGTGAGGACTTCAAAGACTAACCAGGTACCTTGGAAGCACCTTGTCAGCAAGAGCATCTCCATTCAGGCAGTGATTATCTTTCTTTCTGAGGGAAGCTCCAGGTTTGTCCTTAATTCTGTCCAAACAAAGCTCCATGGTGAAAGCTAAACAGCATGAAGTGCCTTAATAAATAGGGGTGAGTTTCTCTGGGGTTGTTTTTATAGACAGCTGGTGTTTGCTGGCCTGGGGCTCACTCTTCTCTTTGGTAACTGAATTTAGGGGTGTTTTCCAATGTGGAAATGCCTTCAAATCCAGGTGCCTCTTCTTTCTGGCTAGCTGGGAGCTTTGCTGTGGGAAAGGAGCTTCTTTACAGGTTTTCACAGTGAAATCTAACAAGAACCAGCTTGTGGGGCTGTGAAAAACTGAATAGAGATCTGGTTTCCAGCATGGGGGATAGTTTTTCTTCCAAAAGAGCATTTTTATTTCAAGCATTATCACTATTATCCTCACTTATGTGTCTTTGAGGAGTGTAGATATCCTAGGCTGTTGTTTGAAATTGTTTTACCTAGATGTGTTATCTGTTCACAAACTGTACTTGAGAGGATGGCTGCTGGTAGCACTCCTGGAGTTATTTTTGACTGTTCTGAATGCTCAGAAAGCCAGAGCTTGTGCTCCTATTCAAAAATGTATCTTATTTGTTTTTTTGATAGCAGCAGCTCCTCTCTTTTTGCTTGAGTGGTTACAGAGATGTCAGGGATGAGAGGTCCACTGCTGTTTACTGGGATGATAGAAGCCCTGTGATTTCTTACAACAACAACAAAAGGAATAAGAGCTGACAACAGATAAAACCAAAATAGATGGCCAGTTGCATTTCCTTTGTCCAGGTCCATTCCATTTTAATATCAATAGTTTGTCATCACCTCGTGGTTTTGTTTGTTGTTCCCTTTCAAATGCTCTTCTAATTTTGCTGCAGGCTCTTCAATACTTCAGTTTTGATTGGAAGCTCTCTCCAGCACAGCTTGTGTGGTAAGACATGCATTGAGTTGGTGTGGCAGAACTCCCATGTCATAAAAGATAATGTCCCTTTGCTTATTCCAAGAAGCTGTTCTCCTTCAAGATGAAAAGGACATCTATTGCTTTATTCTCAGTTCTTTCTCAGAGAAAAAAGAAGTAGATTTATCTTTAAGCTAGGATTTTGGAGGGAAGTTAAGGGAGCAAGGAGCAGATTGAGGTCTTTTGACTCTGAAGAGAAAGATGCAGACCCAGCAGTGCAGCAGCAGAGATCACACCTCTGGCCTGCCCTGGGTTCTTGCTGTGCTCATTCACATCTGTTGGCTGGAGAGTTCCTTCCCTCATTTCAGACCACCTGAAGGTCTCTTGGTTTGGCTGCAGGCAGCTCCCAGCCAGCTCTGCAGGTGGATCTGTAACCTCCAAGACATCTGCTGAGGGAGCAATTCCTTTTGCTGCAGCAGCTGCAGGCAGAGTCCAGCTCGATCTGCAGCCTTTTAAACCCCACATTTCTCAAGCTTATGTTCTAATCCCACTCACATTAGCTAGCACATTAGTTAGCACATTTAAGGGTGTGCTGACTATTTCAGTACATGGATTTCTCAATGCAGTGAAAACTGTGGTTGAGTACTTCTGTGAAATGGGCTCTCTGTGACCTGCTTCTCAAGAGTGCTGAGCTGGGAGGTCACTGAAGGCTGCTGAACCTTCACTGCTTTGGAAATGGAGCTGCAAGATGCTTCTAGGAACCTTGCTTCCTGCTCATATCCTTGCTAAAGCTTAGCCCTGTTTTTAAGGTTGCAAGGCAAGAAGAGAACTCATTTTGAATCTTGAAGGGGGGGGAAAAAAAACCTCCCTGAGGATGTTAAAGGCAGGCACCAGTTAGGGAACATTAATGAATCTCTGAGTTTTTCTAAGTCATTGTTGTGTTTGCTTCTGCTTTAGCACACCTGCTTTCACCAGCCATCAGAAGTGTGTGGTTTAAAGAGCTCTGTGCCTGATGGATTGCTTTCTACTTGACAGGAAGATCCTGTGTGTTTGAAGTGGTTATTTCTTTGAACATCAGCTGATCTCTGAGGTTAGAGAAAGTAACCTGATTTTAAGAGAACTAGCACATAAATTGCATTTGGGCTGCTGAGACCTGCTGACACCACAAAGATAGGGCTTGACAAAGATTTTCTTTGGGCCACAACTCATCTTGTACAAGGTGTCAGATGGATTCTTTATTTCTGTTCTTTCATTCTTTATTACTGAGGGCACTGGCAGAGGAGCAGGGCTTCTGCTTCTCCAGGAGTTCAGTGACTAGCACTGCTTGTCTTTCATCTAGAGCAATAAAGCTCTCTGGCCAGGACTTAAATAGGCAGAATTTGCTGGGGAAATGGGAAATCTCCTTCCTTACTGTTGGACAAAAGAAGCCCTGAAAGCACAAATGGCAGGGAGCTCTGTGGTGCTCAGGGTTTGGGGGCCCAACCCACAGGCATTTATTTATTTACTTACTTATTTTTTAGCAGAGATGTTGTTTGTTTGTTTCTTTATTTAACCTGACTTGGCACCAGCTGTTCTGGATGCATGCATGGTCTCCCCACTGCTGGAACATGTAGATGCACAAATCAGGGTGAAGGCAATGCCTTCAGTGCACATCCCAGTATCAGTTTGTGTCTGAATGCACAGGCAGAGGTGATGGAAACCATTATGCAGATGAGAGCATGTAAAAAGCAGTGAGGTTTCTGCAGAAGTAACTTGTGCCCAGGCTTAAGGAAAGAGCATTGCAAATCATCCCCCAAATATTTTCTCAGTGTCTTATGATGATGTTACTTCCATAGCAACTAATTATGCCATAAACCAAAGATCATGACTTCAGGTGGCATGTGAGCAGAAGGAGCTGAGCTATTAAGTATTGAAGATCTCTTTCTTTTCATGCAAATTTCCTTATTTATAAAGAGGGGAAAAAAAAGGAAAGAAACGAATACAAAAATAATCAAAACCTCCCCAAAATCCAACCCTGAAGTCTGCTATGTAACTGAAATTGCTTCTGATTGGAATAGTTTTTAAGGTTTTGTTGGAGGAATCAGTAAATCTTTAAAGCAGTTGCAGGTACAACTGTGAGTATCAAAAGATCTTTGTATTAGCTGAGGAAATCTCTAGAACCTCTGACTTTCTCCCCCTGCCCATGCAATCCAGAGCTCAAGCACTTGCCAGCAGATATAGCCTGACCCAGGTGCAGAACCATGCACTTGGCTTTGTTGAACCTCCTGAGGTTCATGTGGGCCCACTCCTTGATCTTGTCTGGGTCCCTCTGGATGGATCTTGTCCCTCAAGCATGTCAACTGCACCACTCAGCTTGGTATCATCTGCAAATTTGCTGAGGGTGCACTCCATCAGACTATGTCACTGGTGAAGATATTAAACAGCACTGGCAAGGGCTGAGCTGAGCCTGCAGACCTACAGCAGCATCAGGCTGTCAGGTTAAAAGTCATATCAGAGTGATCAGATCCCAGCATGATAGGGGTTGGAAGGGATCTCTGGGGATCGTGGTCACCCACAGCAGCTTGCCCAGGATCACCTCCAGCTGCCTTTGGAATCTCTCCAGAGGAGGAGGCTCCCCAACCTCTCTGGGCAGCCTGGGCCAGGACTCCAACACCCTCAGAGTAAAGAATATTCTCCCTCCCTTTTGCCTTGCACTTTTAGTCATTTATATTGATGCAAAATGAGTAGACAAAAGCAAACAAATCAGACTCCATCACAAAAGTTTTGGTTTTTTTTCTCCTAGCTAGAACAACCAGCCTGGCCCTGAACTTCAGTTCACCTTCCAGTCAGGAGAGGTCATGTTTCTGGTAGTTTCTGGAAGAGGTCCATTTTTCACAGAGCCCTGAATCAAATGCAAGAGAAGAGCAGCTGCAAAGAGAGCACTGGAAGGGGAGAAGGGATTGCTTGCTGTGCACGTTGCTGGGGAGTGGGACAGGCAGTGCCAAAGAGCTTTGGTTAGTGCTTTTCTGTGGTGATCTCTGTATGTACAAGAAATACAGGAGTGGTCCTGTCCTCAGGATCAGGACCCAGCAGCAACCCTGGCCTCAGCCCCATATGTGGCCCTGGTGGGAAGTGTGATTCTGCCATGTGCCTCATTCTGATTGTCCTGGGCTCCTTCAAACCCTTTAAGTGGAGGAGTTTGGGCCATGACCAGACCACCCCCAGGTAATGGCTATGTCCCCTCCAAGGCAAGGGCTTGGGAGCAGGAGCACCAAGAACATAGGAGGGGACTGGAAGGAGATTTGGCTAAGGAGGTGGGAGTGTGGTGCAGGGCTATGGTGACTGTAAATGCAGAGTGAGGTGGGAAGTGTGGGCTGAACAAGAGGGTGTGTGTCCTGAAATGATGGTTGAAGCCTTGGACAAGGCTGTTCTGAGAGAGGGTGTGAAGGTTAATGCAGTTCACAGACCTACTGCTGATGCCCAAACCTTGCAGAGTTTCTATCTTGAGCCTGGAGCATGTCTGACGTGGTTAGAGTGCTGCTTCTCCTCTCTCAGGGCCAGGGTTTTGGCTGGAGATGTTGAAGGGTTAGCAGCCCTCCTCTCAAAGCAGCAGAGACAGAGTTGTTAGAGGGTAAATGGCAGCAAGCCACCAGAATCAATACAGATTGAAGCTGTGCTGGCGAGACTGCACGGTGCTCTCTTTCTTCTGTAGAGGAATCGATAGGAATTGACCACAGGATGGGGAATACACATGTGCAGCTGGGGAGAGGAAAAGTAAATGGAAAGCTGAGGTGAACAGAGGTCACTTGGGCCAGGCTGTGATTTTTAGGCTCAGTCATTAAGAGGAGGTTTTGTGAAAGCCGCAATTCACCTGCCCCTTGAGTCACCCCTGAGGACATCATGGCCCAGTGACGTGATGCTTGCAAGGTTTATTCTTCTCGGTTCATTATTACTGCATTGGAACAGCTTAAATGTTGGTACAGGTCCCAGAATGTCCCTGTCCCTTTCATCCAGTTTTCCTTCAGAGATGGGCAAAAGGGGAGTATGTCAGCTCTTCTCTTTTTATTGCTTTCCCCCTGTTTCCTTGCAGGGAACTGTTCCTTCATACAAGCACCTGACCCAAGCCAGTTAGCCTGGTGGTGGGATGTTGCTGTCCCAAGGATTTCCTTCCCATTTAGCCTAGTGACTCTGGACTTCCTAGCATGGAAGACTGAATAAAAGAATGATTCTGGAGCTGTATAATGTCTCTTCACCAAATGACTCTGCTTTTGATTAGCTCTTGGTATTGGTGTGAGAATGAAGAACAGTGATGACTTGAGAGCTCAATTTTACCTGGAAGTGCTTTGTAAAGTTGTTGTTTCTCTGAGGTGTGTGCTAAGGGATGGTGGTGAATGGAGGCTGGGGTGGAAGTAGCCTTTATTGTAAGGGGCCTCTGCCTTCTTCATGCCTTTATAGACTCATAGATTGTTAGGGGTTGGAAGGGACCTAGAAAGATCATCAAGTCTTTGTCTGCATCTATCTGAAATATACCCACATGCTGATGTTTGGGTTTTTATTTAAAAGCAGCATTTAGAAACTCTTCCTTTTTACTTCAGATCTTGGCTTTATAACTTATTCCACCCCTATTAAGGAATGAATTCTCTTGGGAATTGAGGATTTCTTGCCTTAAGGGAAGGTGTAATGGGGTGATTTTTACCTCTTTTCTTACCCAGACAGCAGTAAGTGAGCTGCTTTTGAGCCTTCAGATGTCTAGTTTGCAGTAAATCTGCCAAATTGGCCTCTGTTCTGTGCTTGCAACACTGTGGGCACCCTTGTTAAATAACAATTATCTGACTTGACACTGTTTCAACAGAATCTGGGTACTACCCAGGTTTGTTTTTTTTTTCCTTGCCATTTAATAAGGAGCTTTGTGCATAGGCATTTCTGTGTACTGACAGGGAACAGAGAAAATACTTGAACCACCTTTAGGTTTCCATTGCCAAACTGGTCTAGCTGCTGTGCAGACAAGAAGGGAGGTTGAAGGCAGGACTGTTTGGTGCCATGGGATAAAATGAATGGTGTATAGGAAACTAAAACTGAGAACAGATCTGCTTGGGACCATCATTATGTCCTGGCAAAGGAGAACTCCTGTCTGGAGGCAGTTTATCCTGTGCAAGAAAGGGAGGGAGGAAGAGTAGAAGAGTGAGCTCCATTGTGGCTATGAATTGTCTGTCTTCTTAGAGGTAGGGAAATGAAAAAGAGGAAAAGCAGTAAGTCATCCCAAGTTGTTGAAACAGATGGTGCAGGAGTTATTCCCCTGGTGTTTTGTGCTCAAGTTCTTTCTCTCCAAAGCTTGCATCAGGTATGCCCAGTGTATTTATAGTCTGCAGAGGAAATGCAGGGAAATGATTAGTCTGTAGCTTTGCAGTTTGTAAATGAACAGAAATAGAAGGTGGTTTGCAAGGGTGAATGGCTCAGGCTATGTGCAAAACCAGCTCATTTCGCTTTTACTAATTTGTTCTTTAATTAATTGGTGCCTGTGTCTCTCGATTTGTGCTGAGACTGGCAAGATGCTTCATGCAAAAAACCCCTATTTTCATCTTGATTAATTCTCTGCTGGGGTAAGCTTTAAAAAAAATATTAGCTAGCCATTGCCTTAGTTAGCTGCAGGAGCAGAACCCTGAGGCAGACCGAGGATGAGAGAGGGAAGGCAGGGAAAGGCTGTCCCCTCGTACAGGTAAGGAAGGGGCACGTGTAGAGATGAAATGAGTCGCGCAGGGAATTTAGGGCAACGGTGGTAAGAGTCTTGCTTTCCTTAGAGTTCAGGCAGTCCAGGTTCAGTTGGATTTTTTCCTTTCTGAAACAGTTGTGTGTGGCAGATTTTGAACTCTTTACTGCCAGATTTTAGGGAAGTGCTCCCGGCGGAGGGAGCCTGCTGCCAGGCAGGGAGTTACCTGGCAGGGCAGAGGGGCTGCTAGGGAAGCGCTTTTGCTGAGTGGCGATTCCGTGGGACTGACCAGGTTAGGAGGGTCCTGGTGGTGGTTCTGCGGCTGAAGAAACCAACCTTCCAGCAGAGGAGGAAGCATGGCCTCTTCTGACCCTACTCTCTCAGAGCACCCAAACGCTTATTCCTAAGGCATTTCCATAGTGGTTTCTCGCTCCCGTTTCTTCGGTCAGCTACACTGCCCGTGTAGCCGGATAAACCGCTGACAGCTCGGCAGGCTCCATCGCCCTCACCTTAGACCGCGCGAAGAGTTTCGGAGGTGGGGAAGGACGAACTGCGGGGCAGAGCCTCCCCAGGGAAGGACAGTGCCTCCGGGGGAAGCGCAGTGCCCCCTCGGGCAGGGCAGAGCCCCCTCGGGCAGGGCAGAGCCCCCTCGGGGAGGCAGAGCCCCTTGGGAAGGGCAGGACAGAGCCCCTTGGGAAGGGCAGGACAGAGGCCCCTCGGAGAGGCAGAGCCCCTTGGGAAGGGCAGGACAGAGCCCCCTCGGGGAGGCAGAGCCCCCTCGGGCGGGGCTGGCGTCGCCGTTCCCACGCGCGCTCCGGCGGGCTGAGGCGGCGCGTGCCGCAGCCCTTACCCGAGGGGAAGGCTCCCATCCAGGGGGAAGGCTCCCGTGCGGAGGGAAGGTGTGTATGGGTAAGGGGGTGCTGCGTCAGGCAGTGGTCGGGGGTGCGCGGGGCACGGCGGCTCCGTTTCCCATCTGGGCGGTGCGGTGAGGTGCGGGGCCGGAGCGGGGCGGTGCGGAACCGGGACGCAGGCGGTTGCGGGGCCGGGCAGGGGCGGGCGGTGCGGGGCTGGCGATTGGCGCGGAGCCGCGGGGGAGTGGCGGCGGCGGCAGGCGGGGATGGAGCTCGGCGGCTGCCCGGCCCCAGGCTCCCTCCGCACGGAGCGGGCGCGGGGAAGCCTGAAGTGAGGCGGTGTGCGGGGCTCGGGGAGGCTCGGAGGAAAGGGCAGCGGGAGCTGTTCGCTTGTGGGATAGTTACCTCCCTGCCCCGTGCAGCCGCGCTCGCCTCTCCGTCTGTGTCATGTGGAACAAGGGGTTTATATGGCATTTGCGAGCCAGGCGAGGTCACACTTCCTTTTTTTAAAATTAATCGCTTTGGGTACAGTATATCTCTCTCTTCTTTCCTTCTCTGGTAGCGGGGTGGGCCGGGAGGGACGACTGTGGCCCCGGCGGGATGGTTACTTGTGCAGAAGTCCTTCCCATGTGGATCAGGCTGTGCCCTGACTCCGGCTGAGCAGGCTCCAGCTCACCAACTACGCTGCCCCACAGCACCGCACCTCTAACTCCTTGGCGGGATGGCAGACAAAAGAACAGCTGGTGCGAGGCAATAGGGGATTGATAGCGAGGAGGAGGAGGAGGAGGAAGGCAAACCGCGAACGTCAGCGCAGCAACGGTCAACGTCCGCCGATTGTCAGAGCAGCGCTTGCGACGGGACCGGCCGAAGGCACCATGCGCAGGTCTAGCACCGATGAGTCGACCTACCACAGGAGTCCTTCCCTGGACAGCAAGGATTACAGTTTCCCCAATGGCACCTTCCGTCGTTACAGCAGCATGTACGGTGGCCAGTTTGGGGCTGCCAGCAACTCTTTTTTTGGATTCCATGCCAACCCAGGCCCTAAGGCCACCAAGGCTAAGTACACGTCCCCCAAGGGAAACAAGTACGTTGTCTTTTACCTGGATCTCTCGTTTATTTTTCTCCTAGAACTGAAGAGGTGCAGCATGGCTCACAACTGTCTGCAGTGTATCAAGTACCTAATGTTTGTCTTCAACCTTCTCTTCTGGGTGAGTACATTTCAAACTGTGGGACAGTTGTGTTTGTGCCTGCTTCCTAAGATGGAAGCTGAACTTGTTGCTGCTTTGAAACTTTAACGTTTAAACTTGGAAGCTGAGCAAAGTGTTGCCTTAGGGTACCCTTTCTGTGGCCTCATTAATTTGTCTGAACAACCTACTGAGGGTTTCCTTCGTTTCCTGGCTTTCAGCTGTGTTTCAAAAGTGTGATACAAAGTAAAAGAGTGTGTTTATAGAGGTCAGTTGCATGAGTGCCTTCCTGGCTTGGTTTCAGTAAGAGCCCTACGCTCCTGGTGTTCGCCTGATCTGTCATTCTCACACGTGCTTGCCTCAGAAGTTGTGCAGTAGTTGTCTTAGAGAAATCCCTGAGGCCATTTAGGATTTTAAGGTTGAGCATGTGCTTACATCTGTTGCTGTATTGTGGATGGCACCCTCAGTGCATCACAGCATTAAAGCCTGTATGGGGAATTTCCAGGTGGTCCTACTCCGTCCTCCACAGTGATGGGTCCTAGCATTGCTCTTCCCTCCTGAAGACATGGCTGTGAAGGGTGGAGGGAGACCAGAGTCCTCCTCACTTCTTCAGGGGCTGCTTCTCTGTGGCAGAAGCTTATGGAATCACTATGAGGCGTGTGTGTGTGTCAGCGACACTGGGATGGGACATGTGGGCGTGCATCTCCACGTCATCATCTTAATAAATGAGGTGGCTGTCAGCAGGTGATTGGGCATTTCACTGCCATCAGATGGAAAGTAGATGGAGACTAAAGAAAGAAGCTCAGTGGGGGTTTGGGTTACAAATGCTGTTCGTCCTGTAAAAAAGGGAGTAGTATGATTGCTAGGGAAGGGAAGGGATTTCTGGTTCAGACTCTTCCATTCAGATTTGTATGTGGGAGGATCTGTTGTGAGGGTCTCAGGAGGTGCCTTGGCATGCCTTGTTCTTCCCAAGTGGTTTATTAAGGGAGGGAAATGAGGGGTGTGGTGAAGTGACACCGCTTCTGTCCTGGATCCTAACGGGAGGGGGGTGTGTGTGTGTTTGCAGCTGGATGTTACCATGTGCATGTTACTATTGCCTGTGCTCTCCTGAACTGTCAGAGGTACTCAGAGGGCTGTGAGATAGAAAAAACTGCTCTCTAGTGCGTGCTGCTGGACAGCTGTTTAAACCCAGGCATGCTGCAGTGCTGGTGCATCAGAAAGCACAAAGTGCAGGCAACTTCTGCTGACCCAACTCATACCAGGGAGTCAGGATGTGACAAACAAGTGTGAGTCCACTGAACTGGCATTGTACTAACCAGGGCTCTGGAACAAGAGGAGGGTGCTCTCTCTACACCCTAGACAAGCTGGTAGAAAGAGTGTTGGTAAGTCTGCAGTCTGTCTTTCACCTCTGATTCTGGTTGCTTCTGCATTCCTAGATATGTCTAGTATTTATGGCAGCTTACTCCAGACCTTTCTGGAACAAACAAGCCCTGTGTTGTTCTTTTGAGCTTTGTGCCTCTACTGACTGTCCCTGGTCAAGGTTCTAGCCCTGACAGCTAGCTGAAGCGTGTGCTACAGAAATACAATAAGATGCTGGTGTTAATAGCTCTTTTCAGGACTGTACCTCACACTGCAACAGAGAATACTCACTGCATCCTGATTCTTTTTACAATATTCATCTTCCACTGAAGCATATGATTAGAAGTAGTGCTGCTACAAATACTGTGTGTTTACAGAGGCAAGATGGCACAGAGTAATATATCTTTGGCATATTCTTCAGTAGGAAAGCCTTAAGCCTTTGGGAGAGAAGGGAAGGGTTTTGTCTCTCCCTTGAAGCCATCAAAGCTGTTCTCAAATCTTTGAAGGGAGAGAAAGGACAGGGGTCCCAGAAAGAGAGAATAACCATCTGCCAAGTGGGCTCTTCATGAGCTGAAGCACAGGAGCAGGGGAGTGGGTGGTGTCAAACACTGCAGCACAATTTGTTTTGTTTCCCTTTCACATGCTACCTGCACAGCAAGAGTGATTGATGATGATCATGTCCAAATGAGGTTTGCACAGCGTGGAGTTAAAATAGCTGCAGCTCTTCACCTTCTCACAGTGGAGAAAGTAACCAAAAGAGATGATTTTTTAAAAAGTTCTGGCTCAAGCTGACCTGTCTTCAGTAAAAGCAGAAGAGAATTTCCATTTCTAGTGATGAAAAATCTTGGAATGATTACAGATTGCTGCTGCTGCTGTTTGATTTTTCAAGTTGTTACCAGTTGTCTGTAATGTTTTACTTTGTGCAATTAAAGGAGCAGCATTTCTGCACAAAGGCAGGGTTTCTCTTTGCATCCATTCTCATGGAAGTTTTGCTGTCTCCACCTTTCTAGGCAGTTGGGTAGTGACAGGCAGTAGTAAACACAAAGAGAAATTGGTTCTTCCTGTGTGCTTTGACCTCCAGATAAGATCTGCAGTGATTTCCATGTAGAGGGAGCAGTCATTGCATTAAGTGAATTAAATGCCTATTATAGGTTGTTCCTGCTTTTTATTCTGTTTTGAGCAAATGCTGTGATTTCCTTCTGAAATCTTATTTTCTTCTTCCTGTTCCCATTCATTAATTCCAGTCCATTTTGTACATCCCTGTGGCCTATTTCCCAGTACTTTCAGCTGTCTGTCACACAGCATGGCAGTAAAATAGTCCTTAGCCTTGTGTAGCTCCAGCGAGATTGGTGCTGCAGATCTGAGGGAAAAATGACCCTTTTCTTATAAGTTTGGTGAATTTATAGGAAAGAAAATCTCAGAGACCTTGGTTTTAACTGTTCCTGACAGGCTTTATTGGATTAGGTGCTGTGCCCATGCTGTAAATTTTTTTAAAGCTGTCCTGTAACTGTGAAAACAGAGCAGCTTTCTTCTCCCTTTTCTGATGGGGAGAAAGGGAACACAAATCTCCTTCCCAAGTGTCAGAGGCTGAGGTGCCTTGTCACTCTGGGTGCTGAATCAGTCCACTGGTACAGCACACCAGCAGCTGGTCATGTAGAGATAAAAAACCCTGATGGTCCTAGAATAGCTCTTTGCTTTGAAGAGTCCTGCACAGATTGCTCTGGGTGCATTTGCAACCACTCTGGGGTGTTGAGGCCCTGGCACACAGGCAGAAATGGGGAATTGCCATTCAGAGCCCTTTCCCTGGGCTATTGCCAGGTGCAAAGGAGCCATCATTGTGTCACTGCACTGGTTTGTAAGCTCCTGAAATCTCTTTTGTCACCTGATCCATGATACTTGCCTGACTTCATTCATCTTTAGGGGCTTCGGTTTTCTTCTGTTGGATTGCTGAACCCTCGAGACTCAGGAGTGCCTCAGATGATCACAGAGGAGAATGGTTTTATTTCATAATGAAATGTTTGGATCTTACTATGAAATACCCAAGGAAGAACTTTTGTTTTCTGCATTCTGTCCTCCAAACATCCACAGTTTCTTTATGACAGTCAGTAAAATGAACTGTTTTCTTTCTGGGCTTCTCATCCAAGGCTCTGCTTGCCTTTGTTGTTGTTGTTAAAAAAAGGCAGGATACATCCCAAGGACTGAGAGAGTGCTCTAGAAAGAAAAATATCAACTCTCTAATCCCACTTGGTTTAGTGCTAACATTCCCACTTTCTTTGACTTCTATCTCCCAAACCTGCAAGCCTCAAAAAAGGAAATGCACAGAACTGTACCTGTGTTTCCAGTGGCTCTTGCTCTCCTTAAGAGATCCTGTGCTGGAGGAGACTAGCTAGGTTGGTAGCAGTTTGCCCATCAAAGAACTGAATACCTCTACCTGACTCTTCAGGTAATGCTTTAACCAGTAGAGAAATTCAGTAAAGCACAGGATTTGCAAAATGTGCTGTTGTTAGAATGGATCTGTCTTGGTTTCTGAGACACAAAGTGCTAGTCTGAGATGTGTGGAGACTCAAAGCCAAGGAAGTGACAGGTAGCAGTAGTGAATGCACTAGGGCCTGTGTGGAAAAAACCCCAAGAGTTTGTTTAATCTGATTCCAGGGCCCAGATGTGGGTCTCTTGCTCTGGCCTGGCTGCTGTTGATAGTTCATGGATCTCAGTTTGGAAAGCTCTGCACCAATGAGTACTGCTGGCCTGGTGCACTAGTGATACTGCCAGCAGCCAACCTTTATTACTTGGATGTAATTGGGAAGGAGGAGGGGAACTAATGAAAATGAGAAATCTCTCATTACTGGCAGAATTTTCTTTCCTTGCACTCCAGCTTCAGTGGCACAGGTATGGCTGCCTAGAACTATGCAGATGTTTATAATATCTGGAGGACTGAGTGTGCAGGGCAGCTGGAAAAAGGAACAGCTTGGCCTGAAAATGCAGCATGGGGCATTGGTTGGTCTTTGGGTGATCCCAGCCAAATGGAGGCAGAGGATGGAGGCAGAGGGTGCCTCTTCATTTCTCTGTACCTTGCTGGGAAACCAGCTGATGTTATTAGCCTCAGGAGAGCTGTTTGCTGAGCTTATTTGCAAAGCTGAGGAATTTTGTGAGAGAAGCAGCTGATGTTGTTCAACTGGGCTCCTTGTCCTTCATCTGCATCCTCCATCAGGCAGCTGAATGAGATTGATGGCTAAACCAGCCAGAAACTCCACAGATTGTTAGAGGCTGAGGACAGCAATCATTTGGTAGTTATACTTGGCTGCAGTCTTAAGTTGGTGGAAAAACAATGCCCAGCAGAGTGGTAAGGCAAGTTAAAAGCAGGTCCATTGTCTCATCATCACTGTGCACATTCTCTGATGGACAGGGGCTGCCACCCATCCCAGGGAGCTAAGCCTCACAGCCTCCCTGCTGCTGTTCTGCAGGGGAGACAAACCACCTGGCCACCACTTGGGTGGTGCTCTGAGAAGCCAGCCTGATTAGAAAGAAGACAGGCTGTGTATTTTCACTTGTATAGCAGGTGGATAACCTACAACAAACAACAATTTGATTAAACAGCAATCCAGACGTTGCCTCTGTGTAATTAAAACATGGGAAGCTTACCCCAGAATCTCATTTTCTCTAACTGCCTCTGAGTCTCTGCTTCTCCTTTGTTATGCACCTCCTCCAGAAACTGCTCAGTCTGATTGACATCTTATCTCTGCCTCTGACTTGGTGAGGGGCTCTCTGAGGATGTATTTTAAGGAGCATTGCTTTTAAAGAAAGGAGAGTAGTTTGATATGGGAATTACAGGCTTCAGAAAATGGCATTTCTGAGAGGCAGAGCTATTGAGAGCTGATAGCAAGCATGAGAGAGAGATGATTGTGTTCCTTGATGTCTGATTTATATGGGCACCAATTAGAGCTTTTCCCATAGTGGTGCCATTCATACAGTCTCTTTGCTGTGTGGATTCTGATGTCTAATAGGGGTTGGGGATCATGCTGGAGTCTTATCTCCCAGTGAAGGCATTGCTCAGGGCTACATTTGCTGCCTAAATGTGTAACTTCTGCAAAGCTTTAGGGAGTTAGTGACTTGGAAAGGGTGCATATCTGTCAAATCAGGCTAACAGGGGCAAATGGGCTCATGAGTTATTTGTGGGATGCTCAGCCAACAGAGTTCAATTTCATAATCTTCTTTTTCTTAGGAAATCAAGCTCAGAAAGCTCTTAATAGAGGAGAAAAAAATTACCTTGAAGTTGTCTTTATAATAGATACCATCTTCAAATTGCTTGCTGTGGGCCAGTTTCTGCCTCTGTTACTCATGACAAAGAGAAGCTTTATCAGATTAGATTTGCTAACATATCAATATGCTTTTTGGCCATGAGTATGGACTAAGGACTAAGCACCTTGCCTTGTAAGTTTTGGGGTCCAGTATATCCACTGTGCCTAATTTGGGCTTCCTTATAGTAGGGGAAACCCCTGAGTGGATAAACCCACAGGATATGGCATGTTGCAGCTCTGGAGAAGCTGACCTTCTTACAACTGTGGGTGGAATGGCTGCAAACACTGTTTCACCCCCTTTAAGCCTTTATTTTAGAACATGAATCTGTTGACCAGGGGATTGTTTGCAACTCTGTACTCACAGAGTGTCTGGAGGACAAAAATCCCAGTCTCACTTTGCCTCCATCCACTACTGTTTCAAGCAGGATAGCTTTTAATACTGCTGTGTGATTTATTTATTTAGAACATCACTTTTGGCTAAGGTAGCAAACCCATACAAGTTACCCTATGAATAATGGAGGGTATCTATATAAATATATAAAGACACTTCTCTCTGGTATTTATAATGTAAAGTGAGCAAGCACTGCTAGGACAAAAGTTAAATATGGAGTTGGATGGAATATCTTCTGCATACCCATGCAGATCAGAGGCACTAAATTGTATTTCTTAGTCCTGTCCTGTAATTGTTTCTTCAGGAAATGTTAAAGCATCACAAAAGGCAACAGAAGTAAATGAAATTGAAATTGCAGTCTGTAATTAGCCTGTCATACTGCAACACATCTTAAATCTGTCTGCAACAGAAAAACTAACACCCTCCCAAAAGGCCTCCCAGCCTGCCTCAAGTGTGAATGCATGCAGAGCCTTAGAACTGAACATGATTCAGCTGTGGCTTGTTCTAAAGATGCCATACATTGGAAATTGTAGTTTGAATAAGACAGAAGGTTGATGGACAAAGACAAAGGACCAGAATCACTTGGTCTTGTAAGTTTTTATAGGCAGACTTTCAAGACTTTGGGCTGTGTGTTTTGTTAGGGGTTTTTGTGTGTTTTCTGCTTGCTTTTCCCAATTGCTCATATAGCCCTTTTCATTCTTTCCTTGACCACAATGCATCTATTTGTTCTCAGGTACTTTTAAAGTAGTGCAGCAGCAGCTCTTGCTCTTTGTCATCTTATTCTAGGTGTCCATCTGAGCTGTATGCTTCAGGGGTGGCTCTAAATCCAGATCAGCTTGATCCATGCTGGCTTACTGTATTATTTGTCTACACTTGTTTCTGCTCTGCACATCATGCCATCCTTGATTATCTGCTCTTCTCACAAGCATCTTTGTTTTCCCCTTCTCCATCCTTTATAGGAAAATCTTGGTTGCTAAAGCTTCCCTTTCCCTCAGCTGTATTTTGTAAACTCCTTTTTGAGAAGTCAGTTGTTGTGATGCTTGTAAACACTCTATCTGATGATCATGAAATGGTAGTGGTTTTGTTTATTACACATGTTCATTGTGCACACCAATTAATCTGTGCTGGCTCTTATTTAATGCTTTTCCTCCTCCAGCAGCCCATGCTTAACACATTTCTTTACATGAGGTATTGAGGGAAGAGCACTTTTTGTTCTGTGTATCATTCCTGGCTCTATCAATGAGGCCTTTGATAATGTAGATGTAACTTACAGTGGGAGTGAGCTTTCTTGGCTTCCACTTGTAGTCATCGCTAACTACCAGCTCCATTCAGACAGACCCCTGTCTTCCCCCTGTACCTACTGGGGTTTAGTCTGAGACCTGGAGAAGAGGGAAAGCTCTGCTGTGAGGAAGGGAAACCCAACCAACCCTGTGCCCTTCGTGCAGCAGTCAGTTTGCACTTGATTCTGCTGTGTGAAGTTCACTTTCTTTTGTCCCTCCGTGGCTTTCCTTTGTCACCAGCTTTAGTGATCAAACAGCCAGCACAGGGTGCAATACTTGGAATTAAACAACTTAAGTCTCTTATTTAAAACAGGCTTAGCACTTAGGAGCAAAAATCTCATTGACTTAACAAATGACTGTGTGGCAGGGATTACAAAGCCTTCATGTAAACTGCAGCTACACCAGCAAAATTGTGCTGGTGCCAGGAGAGCTTGTTTTGTTCAGAGGGCTGGTGTGGGCTCTAATGGCAAGAAGTGGGGGTTTTTTTTTGCTAGTATTAGTTGTTCCCCCAGTAGGGGCTTTGCTGGTATAATATGCTGACAATATTTTTTTAGCCCACATGGCTTAAGAGCAGTGATGCTCTCTGTGTGCTGCTGTTGGACAACACTAGACCCAAAGAGGCAGTGTGGAGCTGGGTAAAAAGGGGAATTTTGGCTGTAGGAAGGGAGATTTACTGTGGGAAAGAAGACTAGATATCAGGAAAAAGGTCTTCCCTGAAAGAGTTGTTAGGCATTGGAACAGGCTGCCCAGGAAGGTGGTGGGGTCACAGTCCCTGGAGGTGTTTAAAAAGCCTCTAGATGGAGGACTTAAGGAACCCCTTAAGCATTCACTAATCTTGATTGTCTTTCAGGAACAATGTTTTAACAACCCCTCTCTCCCTGATGGAAACTACACTTTAAGAGGGGTTTATTCATGGTCATGTTGTTACATTACTTCCTTCTGAAGTCCCTGTACAAACTGACCTCAAGTTCTAGCCTATCCACCAGGTTGCTCCTGTCAGTGTTTGGAAACAGTCTGCCTTCATATTGGCCAGTTGAACATTTGTGCTCTTGTTTTGGAAGTGACATTTATCCAGGATTTTAGCACAAATTATTTACTGATGTCTGAATACATCTTGTACCTAATCCTTTTGTGGCAGCATGGGAAGAAGCTGAGGTGACATGTTTGGTACCATTTTCTTCACCAAAACAACTGGAACTCTGGATGTGAATCGAGTTCTGCTGCCAATTGCAATCTGTTACAAACTCCTATCCTTGAAGGCCACCAGTTTTTAACACATCCACCATCTGCTTTGTGCTTCTTATATCCATGCAGAATGTTTGGTTGTTTTAGAATGACTTTGCAAACTAAAATAAAGAACCCAGAAGTGATCTGATTCATCTGATATATGCATGCTGCCACTACCAGAGGGGACACTGAAGCATCTTTGAGGCTGAAAAAGACATTTTGTTATTGTTTATTCATGGGTCACTCCACAACCTCTAACCACAAGACATTTTCACTTTTGTAGCATACTAGTACTTTTCTGATGTTCTCAGGCCCCAGGCTGTTCAGCAGTATCTGGCTGGTGCCAAAAAAAAAAGGAGGCAACCTTGAGAACTTTTTGGCCAGTCTTTCAGTGCAAAGAAAACCAGGAAGAGTTTGAGTGTGCATGAGTCCATTCATTGGAGCTGTCTGTGTTGTAACCAACAGGAGCTCATTTTCAGGTTTTTGTTGTCCCATGTCTTTTGTCAATGGTGGGATTCAGATTGTACCATGGGGAACATGCTGACTGTATCTTGTGCTGCTCTGGTGCCCAGAACCTCCTCTCCCAGTGGTGAGGGATCTCCACTTCCATGTCGGTTGGCGTGTTAGCACCCAGGCTTGCTCCTTGACTCCTCTTTGTAGTCAGGCTGTTGCCTTCCTGGTGCTCCTTATGGCAGAAAGCTGAAGCTAGAGCTATAGATGATCACTGTGTTTCTGGTAGCTGTAGTGGGCAGTGCCTTTAACACTCCAGGATAAGCTTTTGTGTCCCTTTCCCATGTCAGCATCGCATGGATTACACAGCAGCCGGACGACAGGGAAAAGAGCTGCTCCAGTCCCACAGGGAGCTCTCAGGGTCAAGTTAAAGGCACAGAAACAGCATAGTGAGTTAGCATCTGTTTATTTCAAATAAGCATCATTGGGATCCTTTGTGTACTTTATGAAAAATTCCATTTGTGTTCCCTGGGTAAATTCCCTCAGGACCTGAAACATGTTTGCTATGCTGCTTAGCAGTCTCTCTCCTTGAATGTGGTCTGGTGTGGTAGTTACAACATGTATCCCTTCTCACTCTCCTAGCTTCCACTTGGAAATTGGTTTTAGGTAGATTATTCTTGGAGAAGAATCAACTGAGAATCATGGAGAAAAATGTCCTGTTCCTGAAGAGGTTGTATGTCTAATTAGGGTCCTGCTTAAATTGGAATCCTGACAAAACACAGGCTGGACACTCTCATTTGGGTCTTTTCTGCTGCTGACACTAAAGGGATGTTTCACTACACTGGTAACACCTCAGGTGATATTGTGCCATTTCCCAAGTACTGAATTTCTTAGGAAATTAAAATTCAGCTTAGCAAAATTAAGAGCTAGGTTCTTCAAGAACAGGTTTTGTTTTCCTTTGCTTTCTTAAGCTTCTAGTACCTTCCTCTAAGGTTCCACTTGCTCTACCCAAAAGTTGCAGTGAGTTATTCTTTTGAGGCAGGAGCTTGGAAATACTTCATGCTTTGTCACTGCAGTTGAAATTTCTCTCTCCAAAATGCTACCCAACCCATTCAATTCCCAGCTTAGTATTTTTAGCAGAAGCTGCTTACAGTTACATGTCACCCTCTCTGTAATAGCAGTGTGGATTTCCCTCTGAGTGTGTTCAGAGCCTCTCTGCTTTGCAACCTAATCCATTTTAGTAACTTGGTAATTCTGAGGGGAAGTTATGAAAGCAGCAGAAGGCTCTGCATTTTAAATCTCATCCCTACTAGCTAGAGGATATCTGTATCTATATATGTTGTGCTTTCTTGTCCCCTGTGCTGGGCACTAGTACTCTATTTTCCAGGGACTCCAGACAGAATTGGCCAACTAAGACATCTGAAGTTCTCTAGCATGTTCATTTTCAAACTGCTTGTGCTTTTTCATAGCTCTCTTTCTCAAAGAATATGATTTTCCTTTCTGTTTCCTAAGGCCATTTTTCACCATCCCTATGGAATGTGCCTTTGACCCAGGGTTCATTTGGATTGTGAGGTTGGTTGTGACAACCAAAGCACACCCTCACATCCTTTGCTCCCTAGTGTGCTTTTAGCCAGGTAACATGCATGTCACAGTGTGCACATTTCAGTGATGATATTACAACTCCTTGACCTATCTGTAGGATGAAGAGTTACTGAGGAGGGCAAAGAAACTCAGAGCTAAAACAATAAGCAGTATCCCACTGTATAGCATTTGATGCAGCACATGCATTTGTCCTCTACCACGTGGCTGAGCGACTGCACAACTGCTTCATCCTGCTGGTGAGCCCTGAGCCAGGCCTTGGTGCTTTACAGTCACATGTGATCCCATCAATACCTGCCTTTGGATTACTTCCCTTTGCTTACAGCTTGTCAGTTAATCCTCTTTGTGCAATCATCTCATATTGTCCTAACTGGCACCACTCTCTTGTTGCTTTTTGGTTTTTATTCCAGCCACATGTTGAGGTTTGGGCTTTTTTTTTCCTCTCCCTCTTTTATCATGGCTGTAAAAGTGAAAATGCTTGGTGGCCACATGGTGCCTGTGGGCTGGGGACTCTCTAGGTCTCACACAGTCTTGGCACATGCTTTGCTGGCTGCTGCTTTAATAGGAGCTGTTAGGTTGCACAGGGAGTTTGAGGCTTCAGTCCCCATTATGCTCAGTACACCAGCCATCATTTTCTCATCACAGATATCATTAGCTATTATGGGCTATTTCAGTCACTTAATAGAGGTGTCAAGTCTTCTACTGAATTGCCCAACAGGTCAATTTTCCCCAAACATCAGTCCAGTTTAACCCTTTTTTCTAGCTACTTGGTAGGTTGCTCACAGATCCAGTGCTGCACACAGTAAGTTTGATTTTGTTTCTTTCTCTGCAGCTGCACTCTGCTTTGTTCTGTTCCCAAATTGGGTTTGCACTCCTCCTGCCCATTGTGCTGTCTTTCCTTTCTTAGCTATACTCCTAAGTGAGGAAGCTGCAGGGCCACAGTTTGTTTCCCAGTAGCTGTGGTGTGTTGAGATGTAAACCTTCCAGCCTCAGCTACCCATGGACTGTGCTGCAAAGCTGATGTGGCTTCTGCTGGAGAAGACAGAACAGACAGTGCCAGGGGGCTCAGGTGGTGATCATTTTGCTTATATGAGGTTATTCTGCAGCCTGTAAGGAAGGAGGAGTCATAAGGTAAAGCTGGGCTTCATGATAGGCCCAGTAAGAAGCTTTTAGAAGGTTATCCAAGTCTCAGATGCATGTTCTGAGATCTCCATAACATAGAATAGTAGAATCATTCTGGTTGGAAAAGACCTGAGGTCATCCAGTCCAACCATCCACCCAACACTGGCATGCTCACCACTAACCCATGTCCCCAAGCACCACATCTCCATGGTTATGAACATTACCAGGGATGGTGACACCACCACCTCCCTGGGCAGCCTGGGCCAATGCCTGAGAACCCTCTCAGGGAAGAAATTCTTCCTAGTATCTAATCTGAACCTCCCCTGGCACAACTTGAAGCCGTTTCCTCCTGTCTGATCCCTTGTTACTTGGGAGAAGAACCCAACCCTCACCTTACTACAGCCTCCTTTCAAAGGTTACTAAAACTTTCTTGTGACAATTCAGTGCTGCTGCTGCCTTTGTCCTGAGCTGGAAAAGCAGATGGTTAAAAAAGAAAATGAGGAGCTATAGGAAATGATAACTGGATGTTCACCTCAGGCAGGCTCTTCTCTTGTGTGGAAGGTAGAAACCTTTGTTTTCTTCTTACTGGCTTCATTGCTGCATGCATGTGTCTGTGTGCATGTTTATGAGAGAGTGAGATGACTGTGTTTTTGTGAGTGGGTGTTCAATTTTGGCTACAAGATCCTATTTCACTTAGAATTTGGAATAACAAGTGACAGCTGTGGGACTGTTGGGTTTGGGAGTTATAATGTTTACCTCAGAACAGTAGGTGTATGTATTGGAGTTCTAGGGGGGAAATATACATCAAGTTCTGTGAATATTTAGGAATATTAAATAAAAATCCTTTCAATTTCCTTGAAATAAGTAGTACAATACAAGAGATGGGAATTGCAAGAGACACTGTGTGTATAACAGGGATACAATACAAAATAATTACTTTACCAAGTTCCATAGCTCATGGAGTAGAAAGTCTCAGTAGGGTTTTTTGGCAGGGTACTTATTAGGGAAGGAATTTACAAACCAGGCTATTTACTTACTGTGGAACTGTGTTCAACACTTGGCTTGATGAAATAGAATATTATCTTTAAGATTACTGGGGAAGTCTCCAAAGGTTTGAAATAACTTCCCTCTCCTATCCAATTAAAAACAACACCTGACACATGGAAACAAATACTTTTGTTCTCAGAAAGCCACTTGAGCAATAGCATCAAAGGAAATCCTTGGTTCTATGGCTGCTCTAAAATCAATAGCAAGAGCTGCCCAGGCAGCATCTCTGCATTTGCTTGTGCTGCAGGACCTGGTGCTCATCTCCCTCACTGCAGAGGTTGTTAGGTGCTGTCAGGTAGCTTATCTGAACATCAGTAGGTGGGAAACTTAGTGTTGGCTGAGAGAGCTGGGGCTGTTTAACCTGCAGAAGGGAAGACTCAGGGGGGATCTTACCAATACTTGCTGGCTGGGGGGCAGGAGGATGGGGCCAGGCTTTCTTCAGTGGTGCCCAGGGACAGGACAAGAGGGAACAGGCAGAAACTGGAACAGAGGAAGTTCCATCTAAACACAAGGAGGAACTGCTTCACTTTGAGGGTGGTAGAGCACTGGCCCAGGCTGCCCAGGGAGGTGGTGGAGTCTCCATCTCTGGAGACATTCCAAACCTGCCTGGACACCATCCTGGGCAACCTGCTATAGGTGACCCTGCTCTGCCAGGGAGGTTGGACTAGATGATCTCCAGAGCTCCCTTCCAACCCCTAGCATTCTGTGATACAGACATTACTTTAAAAAAAAATGGAGGCTTAAAGAGAAATGCACTACAGGAATATTTTACACTGACTTTACTTCTAGGATTTTCTTGATTTCCTTTTCTACTTAAAAACTGAAAGTCTGATTTGTGAAACATAGATAAAATGAGACAGGATTCAGCAGAGCAGAAGGTTTAGTCTTTTGGAAAAAAAACCATCTCCTTATAAACTCAATATCTAATAGCAACTGTTCCAGGCTATTAGGTGGGTAATAGGTGTGCCAGAGGAGAGAAAACCATTGTCAGATGTTATAGCTGGAAGTGAAGGGATTCCAGAAGAGCTGGCCTTTGGGTCTGTGGCACTGGGAGTGTATATACATATGGTAGGAGGAAGGAGAAAAGAGGATGTGTGAAGAGCCTGTGTGTTTCTTCTTCAAGAGGGTTCCACTACTTGGTCATTAATTACTATCTAATTTGCATGATTGGGAATGACTGAGTAATCCATACGGGGGAGATCTACTGATAGCAACAGTTTTGAGCCTGGTGTTTTCAAAAGGACTAATCTGACTCAAATATCCATGTCCTGTTGAGTTTCCATTACAGCTGAAGATCCTTTAGGTCTTTTGAAGTTTTATTCCAAGTCTCTCTTCAAACTCTTCAGTCAGTTACAAAGTCTTCCAATCTGTGCCCTCTGCTTCTGCCTACAACAAGGCAGGAGGAGCTTTGCTCTCCAACAGGGCATCTGTGACATGGATTCAAGAGAGCAGATCCTCACCTCTCACACTCCAGACTCATCTGATCTTCTTAGCAAATGTCAAACCTGACAGAAGTGTGAACCATGTCATGTGTGGTGTCATATAACCCCTGATTTATGTGGGAGGCAGAAGGCTGAAGTAATTTCAGTAGTCTTTGATGCTCCAGTTCCTAGTTTTCTGAGCAAATCCCTTCTTCCAACTGGGCAAAGCCCTGAGCATGGCACAAGAAGACCCAAGTTTTCTTGTAACACTGTCATAACCCTTTAGCAGATTGCATTTGGCTCTCAGCTCCTACCTCTGCGCCTACTGCTGCACTTCCTATTGAAATTGGTTTTGGGGAGACTAGAAAAGAAGCTCTGCTTGAAAAACAGCAGCAGAGGGTGGTTTGGGCTTTGGTGTCTTGAATCATTTCAGTAACTTTTAGAATCTGGGAAGAACAGATCTGCAGTTTTACAAACTGACCTGCAGGGGAGAAGTTCTGCTTTGGCAGTGCCTCTGTGGGTGCTTTGGCACTGCCTCTGTGGGTGCTTTGGCACTGCCTCTGTGGGTGCTGCTGGGCTGGCAGGCAGCTCTGTAGCCCTCCACAGGTCCCTGCTTTGGGACTGCTCCATTCTAGCCTTAGGTCTTTCTCTTCTGTCTCTGTTGGCAAGTTCCTCTGAGGTTACCCATGCAGGTCCACACTGGTGGGTCTGTTCTTTAGCTGAACTCTGCAGTTGTGTGGACAGTGTTGACAGGGCTTCTCTGCTGTTGTTTTCTCTGAATTCATTTGTATAGCCTGTACTTGCCTGAGTCTTCACAAGGGGCACCTGGAACCATTGAACCAGAGGACCTCTGTATCCCCAAGAGGATTTTATCACCAAGGAAGTGTTATTAATGAGCTCTCTCTTTAGTCTTCCACTCTGCCCTCACTGTTTGTCTCTGTAATTGGTAGGTGGTGTCTTCTAGGAAGCCCTAAGCTTGTTGTCTGCTTCTTTTGAGAATGTTATTAATTAAGCAGGAAGCTGTATTATTGACTTGAACTTTATAGCTGCCCTTGACACTCCAGAGGGTTTGTGCAGTGATCTAGATATTGTTTATAAGTGGCAGTCTGTTTTAATTACCTTTGATCCTAAGTTTGTAACACTTCCTTCTAATCTACTACCTTCAAGCCTGACAGGAGGATCATACAACTGGGAGAGTTTAATTCTGGTATCAGGCAGAGCTGAATAAGCTGTTAAAAATGTTTACTCATGAATTATTTGACCAATTTCATCAAATATGAAAGCAGCTTTACAGAAGCAATGTAAAAATGTAGCATAAATTTGGAAACCTCTGCCCTTGCTGCCTCCACTTCAAAGGGAGAGTTTCAGAGGAGAGTGTGCATACCAGAGACAGAGGGACAGAGGCAGCAGCACTGTTGTATTTGGTGCAAGCCTCTTAACAAGTGCTTGGGTTTGATCTTTTGGCAGTATTTGTTATTAATAGACTGCAAGGTGCTTTCTTTTCTGCAAGTCAAAGTGTTTGGTGATGAGCCTCAGGCTGCTGCTGTCCCCCCTCCAAGTGTCTTTAAGTTTTAGAACCTGGTTGTAAAAGGCATCTGCCTTGTCCTCAAAGGGTTAAACATATCAGTCCTTGTGGAGCATTCTTCCTGCTTCTTTCAGTAATGTCATGTGTGGATGGAAATGCCAGTGAGAGAGGACTGGGATCCCAAAGCATGCTCTTTGAGTTGCACATCCAGTGTGACTGTTGATTACTAGCTAGGGCTGTTGGAGTCAGGCCCATTTGCCATCACTCATTGCTTGAAGAAACTGTGAGTAGCAGGAAGGTGTCATGCAGATAAGAGACATCTCTGTGGAGGCAGTGAGGGAGGACAAGAGTGCTGGAGACCTGTGTGAGGGAAACAGCATCTATCATTCACAAGTGGCAAGTGGAACTTCCATTTGTATGTCTTACAAAGCACTGTTCTTATTTCTCCTTTGCAGACCTTTCATCAACAGGCCTTCTCACAGCTCCTGCTGCACAGTCATTTCCTCTCAGCAGATCTTTGGGCAGAACAAGTGCTGCTGCTGCTGCTGCAGTCTGCTTGGATCCTGATCCCTGCTCTCAATTGCCTTGATTCTGTATGTTTACCTAACGTTTTCCCTGCTGACTTCAGCTTCTCCTTAGCTGCTTGAGGGAGAAGATCCTGAGGAAGGTTTGCTACTGACAGGATTTTGTTGGCAACTTGTGCCAGCTCTGGAGGTTAAGATAATGTTTCCAGAAGACATGTACTCCTGTAGCTTGCAGACTCTGTAGCTCTATCATTTTGGAGATACAGTTCCCTCTGACAGTCAATAATCTTATCTCAGTAGGTTGCAGAGATGTCTCAGTAGAGAAACCTTCCTGGCTATGACCTCATCTGTTCTTCCTGGCTGGCATCCCATTGATTGTTGTCACCCTGCCATAGTCAGGAAGTGCCTCTTTTGTCAAAGCCCCCTCTTACTAACAGGTAGTCCAGTTCATCTGTTTTAGCACTTGAGCTTCTCATATATACTGGCCTTTATTGCTTCTGTTTCTGGGCTTTTGTCTGCTCCCACTCTCCCCTCTCCTCCTTTGTGTTTTTTGTTTGGTTGGTTGTTTTTCTTTTTACTTCAAGACCCCTAGTATCCTGAAAGTATCCAAAATGTACCTCTTCCTGCTCTGTGTTTCCTGTCCATGGCTATTTGATCCTTGTCTTCAGTTATCTCTTGATTATTGGCTCAGAATTTCAGAACCTGTCATGTCTGTAACACTGCACAGTTGGCAACATTTTGGCAAACAGGATGCTCTAGCCATAAACCCATTTAGATATCTTACCAGCTTGGGCCTTGCAAGGGAGCACTCACCTGTGCTAGGAGGAGTCTTTATTAACCCTTCAGTGGGTACCTGTTTGCTGGTCTGCACAGGAACTGGTGACTGAGTTCTGTGGCAGAAGCATTCTTCACTTGGTATAATCAATTGCTCCCTTCCTCACCTTCAAACTAATCAGGCCTGATTTAACATAAACCCCACTGTCTGGAGTCTACATCCAAGAGGCTCCTGACAGTCAAGCCAGGGAAGGTTGTCCACAGCAGGGCTGCTTCACAGGTGCTTTTTAGCTTGGGTTTGCAATGGGGGTTGTGACTGAGATGCTGTAGTTCCTTATGTGTAAGAGAGCTAGTCCACACAGGCTTTTATTGCCAGACTTGCCCTGCTGTCATCAGATCTAGTTGCACTGAATATGCTCAGTTACAGTGAAAGAGGCTGGGTATTAAAATGCATTTAAACAATGCTTATGTTTGACTCTGCAAAATGCAAAGAAGACAGCTCCTTATGTTTGCATCTGCCTTTCCCACATCTCCACCTTCTCAGGCACACCGAGAGACGTCTGTTCAGGAAACAGCAATTAGGCACATTCAGCTGGTAAGGCACTCAGCTCCTCATCAAGCAAAACTCTGCATGTTTCTGAAACTCCAGGTCATGTGAAGACCTGTGACAGCAGCTTGGGTTGTCCCCGTGCTCCTGTGCTGCTGTTTGCTGCCTGATGGCACGGGAGGACACGAGCTCTGCTCTCCTGGAGCAGCTGCTGGTCCTCATCTCATCACGGTCTGGAATGAGACCTTGGGGCAGGGGGCACAGGAGCATTGCAAAGGGTCTCTACAGTTAGCACTACACACAACCCTGGGTGGCAGAGCTGCCTTGTAGCCACAACAGGCTGAATAAAAGGGAAGCCTCAGGCTCCTCCTTTCTTGCTGCTCTTCCACAGAAGTGACTCCAGCTTTTAAGCAACCCTGGTGTTGTCTTCAGCTGTTCCTTAGATCTGTGTTCCCATTACAGTGAGACTCTCTCACCCCACAAACCAAAGTGCTGTAGTCGTTCAGCTGAATATAACTAGAGGAAAAAAAGAACAAGCCTTTTTCTTTCCAGTAAGTCCCTAATGAAGAAATTGCATAGCCAAAATCTAATCT
This sequence comes from Galbula dea, assembly GCA_013399015.1. Classification (NCBI taxonomy): domain Eukaryota; kingdom Metazoa; phylum Chordata; class Aves; order Piciformes; family Galbulidae; genus Galbula; species Galbula dea. The sequence continues at coordinate 8,560,864 of VWZX01010273.1, forward strand.
GGGGAGGGACTGTTCACATTTTTTTGCCAACCTTATCAATCAGTCTAATACAGGCTGACAGTTATTCTTACATTCTTGCCCCAGTTATGTCCTTAAACTGTCACGACTGTTATCCATTTTATTATAGTAATACCTCTACTCTGCACAGACACATACAATGGTCTGCATGTTTCCCTGCAACATATTTTTCCCAAACTGAAGTCACCCCCATCTCCCCAGAGGTTCAGCCAGGCTTGGTAGCATCCTGGAGAAGGACTCTCCTTTCATTCTCCCTAAATTGCTACCTGAAAGATGATGTAAGAAAACCCTTGCAGATGCTTTCTGCATTAAATAAAGAGCTTTTCCCATGACTTTAAATCTCCTGCAGCTTACTTTGAATGATTGAGTAGTGAGTTATAGTTGGCTTCTATTTTGTAATTAGAGGGCAGAACAGATGGCAAAGCCTCTGCTTAACGTGCAGTGTAACCCACAGTGCCTGATGCTTTGTATCTTGCTAACCAGAATGCAGGAAAAAAGTTGTGCTCACTTTTGTCAGCCTTGCTCTCAGAGCTTTAGAATGAACCAGGATTAGCAGAAACATTCTCCAAATCTCACTGAAGAGCAGCACTATTTCTGCTGCTACTCAGGCCAGCAAACTAAATCTAGTTTAGGGTAGCTCAGAGGGACATCAGCAAACATCTAATATCACAAGCAGAGGCATCCTTATGAGACAGGCACTATGAAGTGTCCAGTTTGGCAGCTGGGGAACAGATAGGTCATTAGAAGTGAAGGCTTTGGCCAAAATATAAGACCAGCTTAGAACATGGCAAAGATTCTTAAGTGGCAGCCTTTTAGTAAAGGAATGACCTTGCTCCATGAAGAGTTTCAGTGTGGGATACAGCTTGGCCCCTTCAGTATCCCTGCATCTTTCAGTGGCATATGGGATTTTTCATTCCTTTTGTGATGCTGTGTTGGGTTGTTCCATGGACCAGGTGCAGGCAGGACTCCATCTCAGCTCTAGCTAAGCTTACACTTTTCCCTGCCTCAGCAAATGGTTAGGAAGCTTCTGTTGAGCGTTTGCTTTTACTTCTCTTACAGAGGAAGTGTAACAGGGCTGCTAGGGTATTGATTGCTGCAATACCTTGCCTTTGCTGTTTGGAAGAGGTGGCAGACAGTCATTACAGAGCTGTAGGCACATCCCTGTCAGAGTGAGCAGGCTCAAGGAGGTGGCAGAAGGCAGTAGATGTGTGATGTAGAGTTCCTGGGGCTTGGCTGTCTGGATTCCCTTCCCTTATCGCCCATTTGGAAGCGAGTTTATCTGCCGGCGGCTGTAGCTCCAGACAGGTGCAGGCAGTAGCTGCCAGGTAGGAGTTATTACCAGAGGTGCTCCTGCATTCAGAGTTTACCTATGGGATAAAATAAAGGCCAGCTCAAAGCTCTCCTTTCCCTGCCTCTTTGAATCAGTCTTCTTTTTTTGCTTTCTCCTATCCTACCATTAATCTGGCTGTTTCACTACCATCCATCTATTCACCTGCCTCTGCTCTGTATCTTTTTAGCAGCAGTTGTGGGCTGTGAAGTCTATAGAGTATCATGATAAGAATTTAGAATGACCCAGTGCTATGCTGTACTCTTTTTCCTGCACTCCCCATATCCTGCAGCTTCTCATTCATTAATTTCTTGTACCTGTTCTTCTTTCCTTCTGCAGCTTTTTCTTTTGCATCCAGTTTTCCATTTTGCATCTGAACTGGTCCTGCTTTGGGCAGAGAGTTGGAGCTGGTGACATTCTCTCTCATTCTGTTCACTGGAAAGCATCATTTAAATTGCAGAGTCCACCACTAGCAATGCTCATCCTAATTCTTTTATGTGGAAATACATTTTCATGTCACAGTATGGTGGTCCTGTGAAAAGACAACCCTCCCCCCCCAAAAAAACCCCTGGAATTTGGCTTGTACTTAGGTGGCATCTTGGATTAACAGCAATAGTTTGATGCTAGGCATCAGCCTTTATATCATAGCAGGGTTTCTGTGTCTCTGGTTAAAATTTAGGCCTTTGATGCACGATCAAATGATTGTGCCAGCTGAGTGCTGATGGTAGTCTGCATATCCACTTAAAATCGATGGTGTATCTGAGGTAACACTGCTTAGCTTCAGTCACAAGGAAAGATTCTTGTTCCCTTAAGTTACTGTTGCTGAAAGCACACAGGCAGTGTCACAGCAGATGAACTGGCAAGTGCTTAACCATTTAAACCAGGGTGATTTTACTGTGGCTAGAGAGCTTAGTTCAAAGGTAGTGGGGTTTGTGTTCTGAATTGAGCAGAGTCAGCCTTTCAGTGACCCAGCTGCTGTAGAGAGAGAGTATTTTTCTTATCTGCACTCAACGTGGCTGTGTTCAGTTGGTGGCTGAGCTGAACTGTGTTCAGTTCTGTTGATTTTTGTGATTTTTGTTTCTGGTGTGATTTACTCATCTGTGTGAAAAGGCTTCAGAATCTGGCCTGACAGAGAGAAGACAGCAGTAGGGGCTTCCCTTCTCTGCTCCCCCCTGCCCTTGAGTTCAAGACCGATGGCACTTTCCTCCGCAAGTGAAACATCTGCTGTGTTTGACTGCAGGTCTTCCAGAGACACCTCACTCAAACTTCTTGGTCTTGTTACCTTAAAGCCCTAAGCCACTTACTTAATACACCTTCTTTGTGAAAAATCTGCCTCTGAACACAGTTAGCCTTGGACAGAAAGCTGCAAGAAAATTGTAACTCTAAGTAGAAGTGGCCTGGAAGCTGGGTGACATATTCCATGATCCCATCCCTTACAGAGCTTCAGAATAAACACCTCCCTTCTGTTCTTGCCTTCACAGATTGCACTGCTACTGCAAGACAAAGAGACTTTTCCTCAGCAGCTTTGTGCTTATGATCCTTCCACCCCTCCTCCCCCTCCCCCTTTTCTTTGGTGGAAGCAGCAAGGGGAAAAGGTTTCAGTGATTAGTATCAGTATCTGACACCAGGATGTCAGATTGCTGCTGCAACAGAGATTAAAAAGGAAAGGAGACTGAGGCCAGTTAGTTTTCTGCTGGATACCCAAAGAAGAGAAAGCCAGGTTTCTGAAGGTGTTGAGGAACAAAAATATAAAGTAGATGTCTTTGTGTGTAACTTTAGGTGCATAATTATTTTCAGATAAGCAACCCCCCCTTTGCTCTTGAAAGATGCTTATTATCCTATAGTGATTAGTTAAGTAATACTTTTGACTTCAAAGAAATCTGTTCCTTTTTTCTGGTGAGGAATCAGCAAGAAAAAAATCCCTATTGTTGTAGAAGTAGGCAAAAAATCCTAAGACAGGGACAAAGAATGTGAGGAGCCAAATCCCTAGCAATATGCACAGCTGCAGTGGTCTCAGAAGCAGTGATGCTCTGCTCTGAAAGCTCTTGTGCACAGTGTGAGGGCAATGATGAGGCCTATTTAAAACAGTATCTTGGAGGAGTAAACCCCTTGGGTGCTCCATAGGTATGGTGCAGGTGACCAGGAGATAGAGATGGACTTGCATCCTCAAACCTTCATTCTGTAACAGCACACTTTCTGCAGTATGAAGTGGTTAAAGAAGTTGGAAGTGACTTGTGTTGATGTCTTCTATATTTAGCAAGTAATCAGAACCAATTTATTCTCCTTGATAGGCTAGTGTGTAAGGAAGCAGAGGAGAGGCAGCTGAGGGAAATGTGAAGCCTCTCACTGAGGATGTCTCCCCTGATATCCCAGTCCTAATGTATTGACCTGTTTATGGTGGTGTTTCTATTTCCCTTCCTTCACTTCATTTTACTAAAGCCATGCTATTAAAGATTGCTACTGATCTGGATGCTGTTAGGAGCAAAAGTATTGTAGGCTACAAGAATGTGGCTACAACTGAAGCCTGTAAGAGTTTTCTGTGACACCATTCTCTACAGGCTGCTGTTGCTGGGAACTTGATCTAACATCCAGGACAGGGACCCTTCTAGAAAGGTGACAAACTCTCAGATGACTCTTCAAGAAGGTTATGTAGGAGTAGGATGCCTTGCAGTTGCTTAATTAACTGGTGACCAGCTGTAGACACAGCTGGTGTTTTCTGCCAGCTGGAAACTGTTCATGGATGGGAGACAGAGAATTGCATGTCCAGCAGTTTTGCATGGGCCTGGAAGGTGTGGGGCTGCTCATCCCTCTAGAGGAGAGGCACTGCTCTCTGCTTCCTTACCTTCATTCAGCTTCATTGCAAAGCTGAAGTGTCTGCAGCAATGCTAGGGAATCAATGCTGCTCTGCCTTTCCTCTGCAAGAGTCATTTTCTGAGCTCTAGTGCACTCTGTGGTACCACTGACCCAATCCCAAAGAGGAAGAGATGCTTAATCCCTCAGCTTCTTTATCTTTGTTGCTCCCCACTAATCACCAAGGCCAAGTTCACTCTCAGGTTAAAGATTGAGCTTGAAGATGATTTCTGGGGGAATCCAGCCATTGCAAGGGTTGATTTCACCTGCCCTTCCAGAACCCTGGGCTTCCTGGGCTTCACCTGGGTGTGGGCATCCTTCAGCCCTGCAGAATTCCTCCTCACCTCTCACTGTCAACCCCCTTGGATGATAAATAGCACTGCCCACACGCTCCAGACTTCCCCTGTCCATCTAATAAGCAATCACTTAGTGCTGATGGCAGGAAACTGCCCACAGAAATCGATGGCTGACGTGCAGCAGCCCTCTTCAGGTGAAGCCAGCAGTGAATACAGATGAGGAGAGCAAGTCCCTTGATACAAAGAGGATTTACAGATGATATTCATGGAGCTGGAGGAGAAAGGCACTTAGGGAAGGGTGCAGTTTGGGGTGAAAGGAAGGGATTGTCAAATTCAGTGGCAGTGGGTGCAAGGGCTAAACAGAGAAAGCAGTGTAGGTCTGACTGTGCAACCCCCTAGCATGTGAGACTCAAGGCTTTGCTTAAGGAATTGTTACAGAGGAGCTGGTGTCAGTCTCCTGGGGTATGGATGTGTGTGGGGGGATGGTTTGGATCAGGATTCTGAGGCAAGCACTGGAATGAACTCCAGAGGTGCTTGCTTAGAGCATGGTGTCTGTGGGTGGGAACCTGGGAGAGTACAACTCTACCCACTGCTGGCATTACACAAGATGTGTGCAGGTTCTAGGTGGTTGTAATGATCTGTTCTGACCTTTAAAAATGAGTCTCAGTATGCTCACTGACACAACTGCTTGAGATCCTGGCCAGCTAGTGTAGGAGGGGAGGGGAGCTAGAAAGCAGTGTTCCCCTCAGATAGAAATGTTTCTATCAAGACTTTGATGCTGTTGAATTATTTCCACCTGGTTGAATGTTATTGTAGTGGAGGAAGAAAACTTTCCAACCTCCACACAAAGATGCAGTCAAGCCTGCTCACTAATTCCCTTATTCCTCCCACCTGCCCCTATCATGGTTGACATGCTTGGATTTTCTTTGCCCAATGCTTTTCCTCTCTCCTCCTTTCTGAGCCATTTGCTCTCTACTTATTCTGCTGTGGAACTTTATTGTTCCTTTAGGTTGGAACTGGCTTGCCTGGCAGCAAGGTGGTTTACAACACTTTGCAATGAGCAGGTCATGGGCAGATTAATCGTATTCTGTTCTACAGGCTGGGTTGGGGTGGGGTCTTTTATCTTCCAGCTTTCCATTTTTCCTTCACCTTCTAACCTATTTCACTGTACAAAAGTAGATACTATTGTGAGTACATATCATCCACTCCAGGTAAGATCTTCTGGACTGTCCTGTGGACTCTAGCAACCTATTTCTTTCTTCTGTGCAGTGTGGACTGATTTTCTTCCTGTCTCCTAGATTTTTTTTTCCTTGTCTTAGGCATCAATCTAATCTTCTCTAACTTTTCTGGTAGCCTGTTCAGTTTTCCCCCAGTTCTCTGATGAGATCTGGCTGGGGCATTGTTCTACAGTGACACATTCTAATTTCATACTCCTTTTGTGAAATTTTTCCCCCTCCTGAGTACAGCATAATTTCCTGTGAGGTCTTCACAAGTGGTTGCCATGCTGTGAGCCAATAATTCAGCTGGAAATAAGAATGCCCCAGGGCTTCTTTAATGCATATTTTAACCAACACAAGGTCTCATGACATATAAAGAATCTCACTGAAATTTCATCAGCTCTATCTTAGATTTTGTTTTGGTTTTGTTGGTTAGACAGATTGACATGTAAATATTTTCCAGTCCCTTGAAAGCACTTTTCCTCTGTGATATTGCCAGAGAACATTGTTTGTATTACCTTGCAGTAACTGGAAGCAGTTGGGAGTGCTCTGACAGATTCCACAGGCTCTTTCTAAACTGTGCTGCACAAGGTCTTAGCCTTTACCTGCCTGTGCAGTTTCAGGGAATGGGGAAGATCCCAGTGACTGTATTTTACTTTATGCCCTGTACCATTCATTGCAGAGCTCCTCTGAGCAGCTCTGGGATAGCATAAGGCAGCTAGAGCAGCAATATGTTTCCTCTTCCCTTGGCCATGCCTGGCTTTCAGGTGGCAAACCAGCAGCTATGGTGCAGGTCACTGGAAATTATCCTCCTATTTTATTTCAGTGTTTAACTCTATACAAGGCTTGGTCAAGAACTGTGCTCTTCTCAGTTGGGTTCTGGATGGGTCCTCAGCACTGCTGGGATGACCCTGATTGTTAGGAACACTAAGACCTAAAAGCTAAGCCTTATCAAAAGCCAGTGAAAGCAATTGGAAAGAAGCTGCCTTCATGAGCTTTCCAGCAGGCCCTTCTCCAAGTCTGCCTGTCTACTAAATAAGAAGTGATGGAGAAAAGCACATCCAGGTTATTTTTCCTCTCTTTTTTTTAATCTTTCTTTTCTTTTCTCTCTCCTTTTTTTTCTTCTGGCCACCATTTGCAAGTGTTTACCTGTCCCAACTTTCTGTTTCCTCCTTGCCACCTCCTTTCAGTAGGATTTACAAACCCCATGCAAACTTGCAGGAGGTATTTTGCTTTTCTTCCCCACCCCCTGCAGAAACCTTGCAGCTAGCTAAAGGCAGTGTAAACAACTCTATTCCCCTTCCTTTACGTGGCCCTTCCCATGTGCACAGTGAATACTTCACAGACAATTGTTTAGCTTCAGTTGATTGATTTTTCATATATTCTAGAGCTGCTGGAACAAGTTCATTAAGGTTTTGATCCTGCAAGTCAATAAAACTAGTTTGGTGCTCACACACTTCCACAGACCCCAGAACTGTCAGGGGTGGTGAGAGAGCTGCTTCTCTGCCAGTGGGAGGGAAGAATTCTGTTTCTTGCACTGAAGTCCCAAGGACTTTTTTGGGGGGCCTAGTGTTTCACCACTGAACTCAAGGATCTGTTTTCAGATGCTTTAGTGGATGCACAATTACAGCCTTTACATTCTTTTTTTTCCTGCACTTCAGAAATCACTTGCACCTTTTAATGCCTCCCATTATGACAGTGCAGTTCTCCTGACTACTAAAAAAAGGGCATGAGTAGGCATTTGGGGACCAGTAGGAACTCCTGAAGGAGCTTCTGATCTCATTTGAAATGAGGTAGTGTACATTTTAATAGCAGGCATTTTTTGGAGTAGGGTTTTTACCAGAGTAGGCTCATTTGGTGGAGGTGCACACTTTGATGATTCCAGTGGGGTGACATTTTTGTCTGCTGTGCCAGTTTTGCTTACAGGATTGTCTTCCTAATGTCTCTGTCATCAGAATCCAGCTCCAGAGTTGTCAGAAATGTAGAAGGCAGAAAGAAGCTCCAGTTGCTCTGAGAGCACTATATTTAGCTATGCATTAATGCATGGAGGGAATGAGACTTGTTTCCATCCATGAAGGAAGCAGAGATGCTTCTGAGATGTGCATGGAGCAATTGCTTGGCAGGAGGTAAGTTCTGTTACTTCCAGTAGGCTCAGGCAATAAATTACCTGCCAGTGAAAAACAGATTTTTTTGATCCTCCCAAAGCATGCTGTATGTCTTTCTAGATGGGAGAGTGGAAAAGCAGAGCTCCAGGTGACTGATCCTCCCCACAGAACCAGAGGCTGGCAAGTTGCTGGTGTTGACAGCATAGAAACAATGCTCATCAATATTTTGCCTTTATCAGAGGGAAAAGATGTTCCCAGTACTTCATGTGCCAACCTTGCAGTGAGTGTCTGTGCAGTCTCTGGGTGTTGTTTGCATTATCACTGGCTGGATCCTTAGAAAAAAGGCTATCAGAAGGAGCAGTTGGTTGATATTGGGAAGAGAGAGTGTGCTTTAGGTTCCTGCAGTGCCGCCTCTTGCAGTGTCTTTGCCTGCATGAAGTAGCTCTCACACTATAATATCACATAAGAAGAGTTTTCTGTTTGCAGCTCCAACCATTTCCAACACTCAAAATTCATCAGTGTTGTAGCTGATTTGGGAAATGGCTGAATGGAAACCAGAACTCTCTAGAAATGCATTGATTAGGTCAGCCACATCTGCTTCCCCATAGTGGCTGCAGAGACAGCATCCCTAACAGAAACGGGGAAGAAAAAAATCCTCTAAGTTTTTGGACTAGCAGGTTCCAAAACATTGATTTGCAGGAGGTGCTGGTGATAGGCAGCCCTGGAAGGCATGGAGCAAGAAGAAGGTTGTGCCAGGGCAGTGTAGGCCACTGCTGGTGCTTCAGCAGAAGGAGATAGGATGGCAAAGGCTGTTTTCACATGATGAAAGACTTGTTTTCACAAGCTGCTTTGAGACAAGAAATTATGTGGCTTTCAGAGACTTATTGGTGGAATCTAATTAAACTGCTGCAGAAAAGGAACTAAAAAATTCCCCTTAAGTGGATTTGTTTGCTAGCAATTTGATATGAAATCAGGGGACTAGGAACAGATGATTAGCTTTTTTCTTTTTTGGTTTAGTTTTAAGAGATTAGGAACTACAAAATGCATAATACAGACTTCTGGCATCATTAGCAATTCCTCCAGCTTTATTTTCCCTGTCACTCTGTAATGAGTAATGAACTAAGCTGGTATTAAAGCAAGCTTAACAAGCTATTGCTTTTTAAACTGCAAGTCTCCCAATATGTCCCTCTCCTTATTATTAATTTTAAATAACTCTCATTTTTGTTGCTGCCTTTTCTATTCCTTGTGAGTTTTGCATAACATTTGTAGTCGCATAGCTTCAGTCCTCCCAGCAAAGAGGCAGGGATTAGGCTCTCTCTCTGTTCCTGCCTTGCAGGACAGAAGAACAAAGGACATTCCAAGGCCATGAAAGGTAGAAAAGATGCCATCAAAGTCAGAATTGGACTTTAGAGGCAGGATAGTTTCTGAAACTCACTACTGCATTGAAGATGCCAAACTCCTGAAAGGCACTCAGAGTTTCATATCTATTAACAGTGTTTGTAGCTGAGCTCCTGAAAGTAGTGATGAGACTAAGGCTGGAGTTGTCTTCCTTGAGTCCTTCCTTCTCTGGCCACTTGGCTGTAAGGAGGCTGGAGCTGAATTACTGATCCTGTTCAGCTGGTGTTTCCATCCAGCTCAGAAAGGCTTTTATTGATGAATAATGCAGATTGCTGAGGTCAAAAGCCATTCTGGCATGCAAGGAACTTGACATAGTTTGATCAAAGAAGGTGTGGTGAGTGTGGGAGAGAATGGTTAATGCAATCTCATCTGCAGCTCTTTGCATTTCCCATAAATTAAGAACAGATGATGTCCAGGAAAGGTGGAAGATGATCAAGGAAATGCTAAGGGGATCCTTTCAGTGATAAAGGAGAAGACTTGGAAATTAACCTACTTCTGTTGTTTTCTAAATGTGAAATTGGGGATCCTGTATTTTTCCAAAGACCTTTTGTAATTGAGGGTATTTAGGTTTCAGTCTCTTCAATTCCTGAGTTTTCTGCACATAATAAAAATTTCACTGTGGGAAGAGTTCAAACACTTAGGGGGGTTGCAAGATGGTTTCTAGGTGGAACATATTATTTCTCTTGTGTGCTCTGGTATTTACTTTGCCTTCTCTGAAGCATCTGCCCTGACAGAGAGAAGTTACATGATTAGGTAAGCTGCTAGTCTAATCTGCAATTTCCCTATCTGAAAAGACAGTAAAGCTAAGAGTGTGTGGGGGGAAAAACAAACCCCAAACCCAAAGTGTCTTTCTATAAAATACAAACAAATGAAAAGCCAAGACTTTTAAAAGCACAAGTGATTTTTGGATGCTTCTGTTGTGCTTAATCCTTGAGCCTCCTTTGCAAGGCATGGATGTCTCAAAATCAAGCCACTTGTATCTTGAATGTTGTGTGTGGCTAAGGATGGACTGGGCTGATTTTTTAAGCATACAATGAGGTGTTGCATGGAGAAGGGTGGCTAAGGAATGCTTTCTTGAGGAGTGTGTGGCTAAGCCTGTGGGTGTTGTTGCCACAGGACATACTGTGGGCAACATGAGTTCAGAAATGAGAAAACCTGCAATAAACCCTGTTAAAGCTGTTGAAGGCTGTGAAATATGAAGACACTCCAGAGTCAGGAAATGCCCAAGAGCCAGAGCATGAGGCAGGACTCTGGGGGGAAGTGTTCCTGTGTGCTGCCTCTGTCCTTGCACTTTTCCTTCCCTCTGGTGCAGGATGTGGTTAGAGATTCTCTGCTGTGCTGGGTGGAAGCTTGTTCTGACTTAATGCAACCATTTCTGGGTAAAATATTGGGCTCTCATCTCCTGAGAAAGAGGCTGTCTGAAAACCTTTCCATTTAGGCACAAGAAAATAGATGATTTCAAATCCCTCTTTGCACTTCAGGCCATAAAATGCCAGATTTCAGAGCATTAATTGTGAAGAATGTAAAGCATGTTACCTTGCTCTGAGCCTGACCCCAGGAGCAGGATAGCTTGTAGATTAAGGTATTATTTGCTGCAGGCACAAGGGTTGGAATTTAGCCATTATTTGAGCAAAAGAGAATACTTTATGCCAAGTGACAGTGCTAGGTGAGTGATGCCATCTTATATCTTGACATGAGTGTAAGTGTAATCCCATCTAAATATGATTCTCCTTGATAGAGCTTAACAATTTCAGAGAGGAGTCGTTACAGATGATGAAGTAAATAGATTGTATTTAGGAAGAAAAAAAGCCCATGAGCTTGAATAGTTATTTACCTGAGGGCTTAGTGTGTGTAGGCAGAGGAGTGGTTATCCTGTCAGGCTGCCTGTGTGCCTGTCAGGGTGTTTTCTGCTCCACAGTATACATATTTATACAGTCAGATTGAAGACTCAGATGTTGCCAGCTGTGATATGTATGCACTCTCTGATGGCAGGAATACCTTTGGAAATAGAAGAGCAATTCCTTTAAAATATGCAAGGCACAAACTTGTTTAGTCTTCACACCTTTAGGCAAACATGAAAAGGAGAGAGACAGGGAGAAGAGAAGGAGGGTTACTCTAGTGCTTCTTGGGAGAGTTCCCAGCCCTGTTCAGCCTCGTTTGCCCTCAGGCTAATGGAGCTTTCCCTGTATAGCACCCAGCAGCCAAAATGCTTAGGAGAGTCAGTCTGCCAGTAGTGCCTGCTCAGGAGATGGTCCCTGGGACTGGTGTCTCACCTGAAGGTCTCTGGTTGGCTCGAATTCCACTCTTCAAGAAGGGCAGGGTAGCCAGAAGTGTGCCATGTGTTCCTTGGGGTATGCAGCACCTGCCTGGCTGAGAAGCAGACTCCAGACATTGGAGCAGCTAGTGTGGAGCTGGGCTTTTTGTGCATTGCCACATCACTGAGTTGTCTCAGCCCAAACTGGGCAGTGGTGTGATAGGGGCAGCAGAAACCCTTAGGAAGAGGATTTCTGCCCAGAAAAGTGTAAAAAGGCAAGAACAATTAGAAAGGAGATTTCCCTCCCAGAGAACTGAGCCTGTGAAGTTAAATAACTTGGCTGAGGATCAAACAGGGAGCATGTTCCAAAGACAGCTCTAATACAAGGTTTGAGGGTGATGAAAAGGCAAGAGCTTGTTTCATGTGTGCTGTTGGGTGCAGGCAAGGTAACCTTCCTGCAGCTGAGCTGCTTACCTTAGAGCTCTAAGCACCAGCACTGAACCCAAAGGCTCCAAGATCTGGCACCTCCCCTGGCATCCTTGTTCTTCACTTTCCTTAGGTCATTTGACAGGCTGATCTGAGGCATGGACTCTGCTCAGAAGAACCTGGAGTGGTGGGAAGAGTTGTGGATCCGTGCTGAGAGTTGTCAGCAGGGTTGTATTTACAGCCCTTCTGCCTGGATACAGCCATTCTGTTTGGCCTCAGGCTTTGCAGAGCCCTTAAATTCATTCCCATGCAGGAAAAGAAAAGTATCTACTTCTCCATAAATAAAGTCAATGGAGACCATAAGTAATAACAATTTAGCTTTGAAGTTGCTGAGATGCTGGCAGAAGGTAACCTCTTAGCCTGCAGCCTGGATCAGAGAGGGTTGGAGGCATGGGGCTGGGCTGTGGGGTGGCAGTGACAGCAATCTGTCATGTCCCTGCCTGGGCAGGTGGCTGGAAAAGCCATCTTAGAGGTACCCATGCTGGCACCAAGCTGGCTTTTCTGCCAGTTTTCCCACCTGCCACTGCTGTTATCACAAGGCTCTATTGATAGCTGTGTTTATTGACTTTCTGTCCAGATCTTCAGATCCTGCTGCAGTCACCCTCCAGTGCTGCTCTCTCTGAGGAGTGACATCCTCTATTGCAAAGGGTTTTTTAAAGCCAGTGAATAGATATATTAAAGTGTGGTTTTGATCAGGGAAGCAGCTAAGTAAAAATAACTCCATCCTTATTCCTGAATGGTTCCCTAGTGTATTTTCAAGACATCTGATTATTTTGACAAATACAAGTGTTTATGCTGCTTGTCCCTGCAGACCTTGTAAGGCTCTGGAAGAGTGGCCTGCAGTCTCTTCTGCCTAGAGAAGCTGCTGCTTTAACTCAGAGGCACAGACCTGAATATGCAATTCAGAGTCTTTATTACCTGTGCTGCTGTTGGAGACAGGAGAAACCTAGCATGATTTCTCCAGTCTCAAAATGAGATTTCTGAACTGTCAGGGGAGAAAAAGCCTCTCACTGAGTTGTAAACTGAGTGGTAATGGAGTGGATGCAGGCTCTGGGCTGTCACTGCTTTATGGACTGCTTGCTCTGGTGGTGGGACTGTTGGTACTCCCAGGCTTCAGCATGGGCTGACAGCAGAAGATGAAGGTAGGAGGTGTGCATCTTAGCAGAGCAGTGCTTAAAATATGCATCTGTGGTGAGCACTTTGCTTGTGCAGGGCCTGGGAGAAAGAGGGGGCTGTGAAATCCTAGTGTGGGTCAAGCCAGCTCAACATTGTGACTGGATGTGCAAACTAGGGCAAAACACTGTACTGTGGGTATGGAGAGAAGCTGCTGGGTTTCATTTTACCAGCAGTCTTACCCCTAGGCTCTGAAATCAGAAGCTGGTTGGCAGTATCTGGAGACAACAGGGGGAGGATCCATACTTCTTGCCCCCTCTGAACTCCTTCTTCTGAAGTGTTTCCTGGAGCTGGTCAGGAAGGAGCTTTTCCATGAATGGTCTCAATACAGATCATTGACATTTTCTTTTCTGTGGTTTTCCTTTGGAGAAGCTGTGGGTAAAAGGTTTTCTTCTTCTTGTTGTTAAAAAAGGAAGCTTTTAGGTTCTGTTTAGACTGTGGCTTAGTGTTTTGCTGTATTAAGATTCAAACTAGTAACTCAATCTCCTATGCAGTTTTGGTGCCTTCCTCCTAGAGAGGGACACCACTGTCCCCAAACTCTTGCATCTGTGTGGTTGTGAACATAAACCACTCAGACAATGACAGAAGCAGAAGTTCCTTCAAGCTGAGAGGCACACTCATTATTGAACGGCTATTGAGTCCTTTAGGGACTCTGGCTGCATCCTGGTGCAGGGATTTGGAGATCTCTTTCTGGAGGGAGCTTTCCAGGTCTCAGCATCCAGATAACCCTTAGTCCCCTCTAGTCATTAGTGCTCCCTCAGGGAAATGACCTTACTGAATTTAGCTGTATTCAGGGAACAGACTTAGGAAAGGAGAAAGACCAAAAGAGAAGCCAGTATATTCTAAAGAAGGCTCTGATTTGGGGTGTTTATCTTGCCATGATTATTAGCAGCCTGTACTCCTGCTGCTCCCAGGTTCTTTAGTTGTTAGGAAGGGATGGATCTTTGGAGAAACCAAACAGAAGGCAGAGCTTCCCTCCTGTCACTCAAGAAATATTTAAAAGCAAGGGGAGGAGAAGGGAGTGATGTTAGCAGATTTGATTCTGTCACTGCTATTAGCTGGGTTCTTTTTACTGGTAGTCAGAGAGATTCCTTTTCTGTTTCTTTTAAGGTGATAGTTAATTTAGCAGCAAATCAAAAATAACCTGAGGGATGTTTGATGCCAACTACTTTGTGTTTGGACTCTTTCTGAAAATGCCAGTCAGAGACCAAGGCCTCCTCAGCCCAGGCTCTCTACACTTGTAACAGAAAATCAGCCCTCAGCTCCAAAGAGTTCCCAGCCAAAAGGGTCAGAGGTGAGACAGCCAGCAGCACTGCCCAACAGAGGGGAGGGTGTGTAGAGGAGCAGCCAGCCTGTCCAGGTTAGCATAAACCCCAGAGCAGCCAGGTTGTTGTAATGCTCAGCAATTACACCCAAGAAGAAATGGGTGGGTGGTGAAGTTGTTATTTTCTGCTTGAAAATGATTGGGCTGTTTCCTGCTGTTCTCTGCTCTCTCTGTGTGTTTTCAAAGCCCTTTCCTGCTTTCTGGGTGTTGGAACTTGAGTGCTCAGACATCTTTCCTTGGGCTGCCAGGTAGGCAGTTGGGTGGAAGCTGTACCCAGAGCTGTGGGTGCTCTCAGCTTGTGGAAAGCAGCTCCCAGGATGAGTTCAGACATTCTTTGGAGGCTTATGTTTCAATTTCTGCATATTTTGCCTACTTACCAGGCAGTGTAAGGGAACAGATGAAGAGTCTGTTACCACTGGGAGAGGAGTGAAATAGTTAGAGTGATCCAGAGATCAATCCTGCCTCCTCTGAATGCAGCCCTCCTTCCGTGGCCACATTTGGTGGTGTGATCTGCCAGAGGGATGTTCTGCTCAGAAGGCAGCAGGTCCAAGAAGGGAAGTCTGTCCAGTAAATGAGGCCAGGCATGTGAGTGAGAGCAGTTCAAACATGCTCTTTCCTCCACAGACAGCAGGACAGATGGCACTGAAATTTGTGAACTCGGGTAGTAGGCTCTGGTGGAGAGAAGCCTGTTAAACATGTCAACCAACCCCCACTTGGAAAGCCCCCAGTTGAGTACTGGACTCATCAGAGCAGGTTCTTCCAGTGCTGACAAGCTGAAGGTCTGTCATTTCCTCCAGGGAGTGTAAAGGACATAGTGGTAACAAACTAAAAGGGTACCTTTTTAGGGAGAAAATGAAAGTACTTTGGTATGTGTGGCTGTGGGATATAAGATATGAGTTTCCTTAGGTCTCTGTGCTGTGCTGTGGACGTGGCAAAGCCTGACCCCAGGAATGCCAAGTTCCTCCAGTCAGGTTTTAAGCTGATCTGAGTTCCTCTGAAGTAAGATTTACCTGTGCTGCATGAGTCTCTGCAGATCTGCTCCCCAGTTTCCTTGGCTATGCAAAATGTGCAGTGTGTAGCTGTGTGCTGGAAGAGCATTTTTGGAAAGAGGGAAGGCTCTTAGCATCCTCTTTGCTTTTGCTGGTGGTTTTTGTACAGCTCTTGCAGGTATTGTACCAGAGACCTGCACAGCTGGAACCTCTGTCAGCACCAGGACTTTCAGTTCTTCCTCACCTGTGGTAGTTCAGGCTCTGTGCTTGCAGCCAAAGCAGCATTTCTGTAGTTCACCCCAGGGGAAGTTAGGCTGAATGCTAGTGTTTGTGCTGCCTGCTTGGCATCTCCAGTAGTTTCATGCTGCTTTAGATGCTGCTGATGATTTTGGCTGCCTCTGAAGGATGATGGCTTTAGTTAGAAGTTTTTTTCAGAGCCATTTAATATCCTCATCCTGTTCCATCTCTCAGGAAAAGGAAAACATGCACTCCAGATTAGTGATGTGTGGCAGAGATAAATCAGCTAGAAATTGCTTGATTTCCTTGTGGAGAAGAGCTGCTTTTGCATAAGTCTTCTCAAAGAATCTTGGAGGGACATGAGGAGGCAGGGTCTATACCACACTTTCTGCAGCACAGAGACATAATTGCCCTCTTTCAAGGCTGAAATGCCAACTTGCATTTTGTTGTGCATTGCTCAGGAGCTGTCTGCACAGGTTTTACAAGCCTCAGATGAAGGGAAGAGAACTTCAGTCAGATGGGTAACCTTGAAAGAGGCAGCAGCAACTTCCTTTGTCCGGGCTACCTGTAATCTAATGCAGTGGTTGGAGAAGGGATCCATGGGTGGATCTGAAGGATATTTTCTTGTGTTTTACAGGTGTTTTTGTTAAAGAAAAGTGTGTGATGAAATCTGCCTTGTGCTAGCTTCAACCTGACAGTGAATAATACTTGGCAGTGCAGTCATGTTACAGGTACAGTCACAGGTCAGGTTGCATTAGTCAGAAGAATCTCTGTTCCAAGTCTAATTTAGCTATTCATTGGGAATAAAGAGCTAGAAACCCTTCTCTTTCCATAGCTACAATTTAAAATAAAATGGCTATTAAAGAAGGATGAGGTTGAATAAGAACTGTACTTGCACCATCCCTATTCCTTCAGGGTCTTGAAATCGTTCTGGTTTAACAGAATAATTCTGCTGTGGTGCAGTGGTTTTATCCTCAGTGCTTGTAAATGGTTAACCATTGCATGCCTGGTGGGCTTCAATTGCCTGATTCAGGCTGGCAGGCAAGCTCTGCCTCTTTGCAGCCCATCATGGGAAAAGTATGTCTCTCTGAACCAAAGTGGAATCAGCACAGTTCTGGTTTGGTGAAGAAAGCCCCAAGGGGAGGAGCTGCTACCTCACCTAGTCAGTAAGGCAGGAAAAGTTCTTCAGCTATGACTGGGTGTCCTGAAATGCAAAGGCTTAGACAGGAATGTTCTTTCAGCTCCTAAGCCAGAAGGTTATGATGACATTACTTGCACAGAACATGGTTTGAGTGGTTTCAGAAGGAGGTGCTGCTCACTTCTGCCAAGTGCAAGATACCCAGGGGAACAGAATCCAGTAGGCAGGTCTCAGCTTTTTTGGAAAGGCTGAACTACAGAGTCTGTTGGGAGAGGTTCAGAGGCACCCCAAAGCCTAGTGTAGACACCAGCTGCTGTGTGTGGCTTTTCCTGCTGTAGAACACATGTCATTCACATTGGGTGCTCAGTCTTTGGCTAGTGGCATGGGAATGTTTGAGGGGAAACATGAACCCTGTGAGCAGAAAACCTGAAGGATCTTTAATTAAAGCCAGTAACAAAACCAAGCAAAAATCCTTCAGCTCTCTCTGATTTCTATAGATAGTTTGTCTGATGCTCTCTATTTTGTTCCCAGGATTCCCCTACTGCCCTTACTCTTCTGCAAGATATTTTCCCTGAGATTTACATTTAGAATTAAATTCTGCTTCCTTCTCCCAGGTGGGTGCAGGAAAGAAAACGTTTTCTTATTGCTAGAGCTGGTGATATCTGCTCAGCAGCAGGAAGTGAAAGGCCTTGCATATTTGGTTAGCTATTTTTTGTCTCCCCTGGTGCCTTTTCTCTGTGAATGTCAAACCTCCAGATGCAGAGCAGGCTGTGGAAGAGAGGCTGCTTGAGGGAGTTGTGATGTGGAGCAGGATCAAATTCTGCATGCTAAAACCTGACTGTCCTGCACCTCACGAACTGAAACCCCTGGTGACTTCCAGTTCTGGAGTCCCTTCCCTTCTCTCCTGCCAAGAGTAGGGCTGGAGGAGATGGCATAGCTGGTAATAAATCAAATTGGAGCTCTCCAACTCACACAAGGCTTTGACATTGTATTTCTGTTCTGCAAAATAGCTGTGGAAAAGGTGCATGCCTGGACTTTTTGGACTATATTGTTTGTGGCATCAGAACTGGAGCTGCTGAATACAAAGAGACATCCTTTCCTTTTTACCCCTGTTCTTCTTCCAAGAGCAGTGTAGCAAAATGACAGCCTTGTCATCATGGAATTTTCTTGTGGTGCTGACAGTATTTGGTATTTTCCTAAAATCTCTGCTTTTATACTCATGTTGATACTTCAGAATATGTGTTTTCATTTTGGGGGAGTGCATTAGAAACTTCATTTTTCCAGAGGAAAAGATGTCACTCAGATGTTCTGGAGGAGTCAGACTCCCCAGCATGTAACAAGAAGAAATGCTTTACTTAGAGGGTGGTGGAGCACTGGCCCAGGCTGCCCAGGGAGGTGCTGGAGTCTCCATCTCTGGAGACATTCCAAACCTGCCTGGACACCATCCTGGGCAACCTGCTGTGGGTGACCCTGCTCTGCCAGGGGGGTTGGATAGATGATCTCCAGAGCTCCCTTCCAACCCCTAGCATTCTGGCATTCTGTCAATGCACCCTGCATTTGAACCTTGAGTCAGCTTCATGACTGGTAACATGAAGGATGACTGGATGGTGCTCTTCTTTCTTCAGCATTCCAGGAGAAAATGTCCTGTCTTCTGGGATCAACTGCAAACTGTTCTCTCCAGTTCAAAGAAGTTGAGAGAAATGGAGGGGACCCTGTGGTGTTTCATGACACAGTAGGAGGCTAACAAATCCTGATGGGCAAGAGTTGGGTGTTGAGTTCCTTCTTCAGCTCTAGCCTTCCTTAGACCTGGTGGTTGGAGTCAGGAGACAATAGATTCAAGGAAGCCCTTACTTGGCACTGAACTTGATTAAGTAGAGGGCTGCCTTGCCCCTGGGTCTGAAGTCAAGAGGTCAGCTGTTTTGCTGAGTGTGTACTTCACACCTGCTTTCCTCTTCCTCTAGCCACCTCTCATAAAAGAGTATAATCATTTTTGCCCTGCTTATTTCCTTCCACCATGTGATCTCTAGCTTAGACTAAACTGTTTCAGAGAGGTGTTTGATCTCCACTTCCATGGCTAGGATCCCTGAAAGTCATTAGGACAAATTAATCTCTTGGATTACCCACATGCCTTGTTGCTTTTGTCCTGCCCTGACTAACAAGTTTTGACAAGTTAATTATCAGGTCAATAGCCCTTGTCAGATGAGCCTGATAGAGAAAGCAGGAGAAAGCTTCAGAGCACAAATGGTTTATTGTCACAAGAAGCATAGCAGATCTTCAGGGATGTTGAACCCAATTATCCATATCCTCCTCAGATAATGCCAAGCTGTTTCAAGCTAATTACCCAGAGTTTAGACCAATCTGGATATGAATTTCCTCTAGTTCTAATGAACTTTTATTCTTTGGCTTTGCTCCTCTCAACTGCAGTGAATTTCACCAGTGAGTTAATGTTGGTTTTCTTTTAATTACATTGCAGCAGACTAATTGGATGGCTTGGGACTAGATGCTTAATAACTTGATATTCCATATTATTAGTGCTGTCATTTAATATTAGAGGATGAAAGAAAGGTAGTCAGCTAAGTACAGAGGTTTTGGAGCTTATTCTTCCAGGAGAAGCATCTTGGATTTTTCCACTGCTTGGTTGAGTCTCCTTTCACTTGGTGACTGATAGAGCTCTTAGTAAGGTCTATAAAAAGATTCCCATTGATTTGAATGAAGCTTTTAGAGATGCTGATTTAGGTCTCCATTTAGAAGAGTACTTTAGCAGGTGATTAAATAAGTTTCCCTATCAACAGAACTTAAGTACACCTTCAAAAACAAGTACTGAAGCATGAATCAGGACTTAAAAGGGTAATGTATTCAGAAATGCTTACCTTCCACCTCACCAGCATTTGAAGGGAGGGCCAACCTCCCAGTCTTCACCGTCCTCTTTTCATTTTGACCTTACTGTCATGCCTGATTTATCTTCCCCAGTTTTGCTTTGACTAATTAGGCAGAAACTTCAAAAGCACAGTTCCAGTTTGCCTGCTGCCTCCTTCACCAGCAGCTTGTGTTTTTTCAAGCCTGCTTCTGTTCTTTCTTCACTTCAGTGGAGTGGCATTTGATCTATCTGAACTGAATTGGGAGTATTGCTACTCAGCTCCCGGGGGCTGAGATTTGTTCCCACAAACTCCAGAGAGATGGCTTGTGTCACACAGGTTGCTGTGCAGTCAGGATCAGGTCTTTAGGGTGCTGTGCCTCTGGCTGAACACTCAGTCTTGCCTTCAGTGAAGCTCTGGCAGTGAGGTGTACCTTGGAGAAGCAGCAGGGAAGCCAGTGGGACTGTTTGCCTTCATGAAGGTGAACGTGCAGAAATGGTTTTGAAGCTCATAGAACCATCGAGGCTGGAAGAGATCTCTAAGACACTCAAGTCCAACTGCTGACCCAACACCCTCCTGTGGCACTAAACTATGTCAACAAGTTATTTGAACCCCCTCCAGGGATGGTGACTCCACTGCTGCCCTGAGTAACCTGGGCCAATGCCTAATCACTCTTCCTAACAGCCAACCTGGAGCTCCCCTGCTGCAAGGTGAGGCCATTTCCTCATGTCCTATCACTTCTTCCTTGGGAGAAGAGACCAAGTCCCACCTTCCTCCAGCCTCCTTTTTCGGTTGCTCTGCTGCTTTGCTTTCTGCACTCTTCTTAGTCTAAGATAAGAAACCCCTGTGGGTCAGTTAGGGTTTTTGTGTCTCACTAGAGTGGGAGAGTGCAATTTATTTGGAGTTCTGGAAATAGAAAGTCTGTGTGTTTTGAAAAAAACCTCTATCCTTGTCTGCAGATAAAAATGTTCATGTTTCTGGTCACAGGAACTTTAATAAGATTTCTCTTCAATTCCAGTCTGCAGTGTAAAACTTACAGGCCATGATGAGACCTTTGGGAGCTTCAGGTCCTTCTATATTTCTGTGCTTGATGGAATTTGCATTTCAACAAAGCTGGGCACAGGCTTATGTTGCAGTTTCCTTAACTGGTGGTGATGAGCAAAGGCTCAGCTCGTTTGGAGAGCCTCTGCCTAGAGAATTATGAGACTTTAAAAAGAGATCTGAATGCTTTTGTTCCCATCTTATTATTTAAGTAGTAAAAGTCTGATACTCTCTAGCTGTTCTTTGGAACCATGGCCACAAGTAATTGTTATTCTTAGCTTAGACTCTGATCTTATCCAGGGTTCCAGGAGCTAGAACTGTAAGGAAAACAGTGCACAGATTGCAGAGGTTAATCATACTGATAAGCTGCAAGTACTTGTTTTAGGAGTTGTTAGAAACAGGAGGAAATTGTATTTTTACCCAGGTAGTGCAGTGCCAGCCCTGTATTGCTTGTGCATCCCTTGACATTGGAGTGACTTTATTCTAACTGCCTCTGCTGCTCTGACACTGTTTTCTGCTGGCAAAATCATCTGTACCTAGGAGAGAATCTAAATCTGTGTTTCCAGATCTAATTGCAGTCGTTGTTTGGCTGCAGTAAGTAAATGTGAAATATGAATAGGACATGCATTCAGACTTTCCCTCTTCAGGTGCTGCTGTTAGACTAAGGTTTGCATGTAGTGCCCCAGGGCTGTGACTGAATAACAGAGAGCTATTTAACTGTCTTCTAAAAAGACAAAAAAACAGCCAAAAATTCTCCCAGGCATAAGCAAACTAGTGCAAATGAGAGAAAATGTTCCACTGCAAGAGTTACTTCAAATAGGAGGGAATAGGAAAGACTGAAATATAATAATCCATCACCAGAATGGTCTCTCTTGGAGACTCCTGGCAGGTGATGCACTGAATGGAGTGCAGATAAATCTGTTTTAAATAGTAATCAATAGATTATTGTGTTAGTGCAGAAAAAAACCTTACTATTTGGATCACACATGATGATTTTGTGCTGTGTACCCATTACTCTTTAGAAACCCTTCTGCAAATGCCTGCTTCAGTGGGAAACCACAAGAGCTCTGCATTCAAATGCACTCTGCAGGCAGAGCCAACATACAGAGGGATTGGAAGCAGTGGTTTTTGTCAGTATCTCCTCAGCTATGCCTCATGTTGGGAAATCCTTCCTTTTAGAAATGATCCCAGTTACTTTGCATTTATCCCAACTCCTTTGTGAAAGCAGTGTTGAAGATAATGATTTCAGAGGGGTTACAGGCTGGAGTTGAAGGGATGGAGAGCAGCCCTGTGGAGAAGGACTTGGGGGTGCTGGTGGCTGGAAAGCTGAAGATGACCCAGCAGTGTGTGCTCCCAGCCCAGAAGCCAACCATCTCCTGGGCTGCATCCCCAGCAGCATGGCCAGCAGGGCAGGGAGGGGATTCTGCCTCTGCTCTGCTGTTTGACCTGAGCAGGCCAGTGCTGAGAACATGCAGTTTGCAGAAGCATGAGGAAAAAGGAACATGTTTCCCTACATTTTGATTCTGTAGGGGAGGTCTTTCGTGGAAGTGGGGAGAGAGTGCAACCCAAGAGACACCTGGGTTAGCTTTCCCACATACAAGCTCTGTGGCTGCTGAGTAAGTATGAAAGAGGAGTTCCATAGAAGATAACTAATTAGAGTGATGGATGAAATTCTATATCCAACAAAGCACAAGAAATCCATAACAGTCAAATACTGAACCCTAGTTTTAATTTTCTGTGTCCCCAGGCCAGTTCTCTAACCACAAAATATTGTTAATGTCACCACAGCTAGTTTTAGACTAGACAGACAATATTAGAAATTATTCTTGTGTAGCACATTACAGCATGAGTAGAAGTGAAGCCTCTAAGACTTTTTTTTTAATATGCTTTTCAAAGCATAATGAGAGCAAGAATAATTTCCCAAGCAAGTGTAAATTCACTGCTGTTAGTTTGTATTTCTCTCAACTCATTACTGCTGAACTGGGGGGGGAAGGGAATCAACCCTTTTGTCTACTTGTTTTCTTTTGGCAGTATGAAGCAACAGTAGCTATAAGATATGTGCACTAGTATGAAACAACACCCCAATGTTTTAAATAAGCAGCAAAGAACCATAAGTGGGACTGGAAGTTCTGCCACTGTGCAGTAAAGGCATGGTTGCTCCCAGGAGATGCATTTTCCCACTCATTTGCCAGCAAAGTTTGCTGGCTGTGTATTGGGGAGGAGTGGGAGAGACAAATGCCCCAGATGAAGTGCATCCTGTGGAGCAGGGTGATGTGGTGACCCCACATGCTCTGCCCTTGCATGAGTGCTGCTTTTGGGTGGGCATTTGGTTAGCAGTAAAGAACTGTTCCATAGAGGATGATTTATTTCTAGCAAGCTTCTTGCAAGCTACCAAATAACCTTCAGGGGATAACTGAACCTTTCTGCTGCTTTAGTCTGGGGGTTGACTTTGAACCAGGAACTGGGAGGTGAGTGGCTACTGCTTTAGCAGCCTGATTCGTGCCTTTCCCTCAGGCTTTTCAGAAATGTAGGGAAAGAGTAAGAGCCCCTCTTTGCTCTCACTAATTGCCTACCTCCAATTTCAGTTCACTGCTTCTCCAGTCCTCTCCTGACCCTTCTCCTTCTTCCTCAGCCTCTCATCCCTTTTTGTGTTGGATGTTTTTTCACAGAAGGTCAAAGCTGGTCAGTGTAGCAGAGCTAGGTTATGGTGCCTGAGTAAATGGAGGGAAGGGAGCAGGACTTGTTTTTGTGGTGCTTCCTGAGTACAGCTTGTCAGCAAGAAATGTGCAGTGAGGACCCTGCCACACAGCCATTACAATCCCAAAAGGGAAACTTCCTTCAGCCAGGAGAGAAATGTTCCCTAAGCTGCTGAGTGTGTGGCAGGCTATTAATGGCACTGTCTCCTGCTGATGCTAATGTGTGTAAAAGTGCAAACCTTAGCCCAAGAAATACTTCAGGACATAAGCTGTCTAACAGCTAGGATCAAGCTGAACTTGCCCACAGAGGTTAGTGTTGCACAGGACTGTTGGACACCAGGGAGTGCAGCAGTGGCTGGCTCAGCACACTGATGCTAGTGTGGACAGGGGTAAGGATGCAGGAATCAGGATGCCTGGAGCCCATACACACAATAGGTAACAGATGCAAGGCTGGATTCATTAGCATGATCTTGCCTTGTGTTCTGCCAAAATACACAAAACAAGAGCAAATCCTCTTCAGCTTACCAAATTGACCTGTACATTACATAGGTAGTGTGACCATACAGCACTGGATGGGCTTAGAGTGCCCCTCTGCTGGTATCCGTGGATGGACTCTGATGCCAACAGTTACTTTTCATCCTTTTCATGTCCCTTTTCTGTACCTACCAAGAGGGGTTGAAAATGCCACATCACCCCCAAAGCCAGCCTGGGTAGCAGTTTGAAGGAAGACATGGCTTTCTGGGGACAGACAGGGGGCTCAACACCACAGAACTGAGAGGTTTGGGGTTTTTCTCTGGGATACAAAAATTACAGCTGTGTATTTTAGTTGACATGGCATCAAGCTTATCACCTTTAAACACTTGTGAGAACAGGCAGCAAGAAAGAGGGTTTAAAGTAACTTTTAAGAGCATCATCATGAAAGATTAGCAGAAGGTTTCTGGTCTCTGCATGGAAGAGTAATTACAGACTGCCTCTGGACATAGTGGAGCCTGGTCAGCTCTTAGGCACTTCTGTTTAAGTATTGGTTAGTATTTGTTCTATCTAAGCATGGTGCTGAGATGTCTCCCTGTGCCTTTGGTTAGCACCTCCATGGCAGCTCTCCAAAGGTCACTGGAGGCATTCACCTTTCAGAAAACAGACTTTTTAAAGGGAAAAAAAAAACCCTCAAAAACTACAGGGAAAGGAGAAATTACTCTTCTTACACTTCAGGGTTGCCTTTGAAATGAAAGAAGGGAATTAACTGTAATTATAGCTGGGCTACATTGGAAGTTCCCATCACAGGGGGAATGCTTGCTTTTGAATATTAGAGTTTGTTCCCAGCTGGTACTGAAATAGGACATGTGAGCAGAGTGGGAATTCCAAAACACTCCTTTTGACTTTTCTTTAATCAAAATGAAATATTCTAACACTTTCCAGGTTGAAAATGCTTAGTTCCTAGTCTTGATTGGCTCTGCAGTAATTCATGTTTAGTATGGACACAGGTACAAGATGGGGATTGCAGCTGAGGCTCAGGATGTGTTTTTCATTCTCCCTTTTGGTTTGCTTTGCTTTTCTGGGCTGCATCTCCAGGGGTTATTGAGAATTCTACAGATTTTCTGTGTATTATACATGTTCTGTATATCATACAGATCCCTTAGAGGAAGATCTTGCATTGCATTATAGGAAATGGAATCTTCTGGGCCATTTAGTTGATGTTAGAGCATGTGAGCCTATACTTTAATTTACAAAAAATCAACATGCTCTGAGGGAAATGAAGTTTAGGAATTTCTTAATCCAAGTTTGAGGAAACTTTTTCTGTTAGTTCATGTTAAAAAAAACACCTTTGGGGGCAAGAAACTCTATTGTGAAATGTTCCAGCTACATTTTCCTCAGCTGGTGATAGTAAAAGCATTTAGTGTTTTTCAGCAGATCACTTTTCCAGTGGAAAATACTGGCTTTGTGAAGTTTCAGATTTGAACAGCCAGCTCTGGTGGTTCTGTAATTTCTATTTCTGCAGGTTTTATTCAGTGACTGAGGTCCTCCCCCTGCTGCTGACTGCCCAATATACCAGTCAGCCCCTATGGAATGTAGTTATAGAGCTGCTGAAAGTGCAGTTTCCCTTTGCCTTCTGAGATTCAATAATGCTTTGTGTTAACAGTTGTCCAGTCAAGAAATCAGAACTCTCACCAGATGCTGAGGCAGTGAGGATAGTCCTCACCTTCCCTCCCTGCCCAGGACACAGGGCTTTAAAGTAACAAGAGCCCAGAGTCAGATTGGTTGGGGAAAAGGCTGGAGAAAACAGGTGCCACTTGGTGGCTAGTTGGTGTCATCTAGTTCATGGCAGCCTTGTCAAGCAGCTTATCCTAGGGGTTGGAGCAGTCAATCCTGTGAATGCACCATGGAAAGTTGTTGGGGATCTCTTTCAGCTTTTTGTCCTTCTTTTGTAGGTGCTGCTTTTGAGTCCTCTCTTTCAACAAGGCACTGGCTGACACACCTGCAGGGGATGGTGGATGAAAAACATCCTAACAGCTTTTCAGAGTGCCATAAATAATTAGGCTGAGATTTCCCTTAACTAGCTGCAGCCCAGTGTTTTCTGTTGAAAGTTGTCTTGGAGTGTTGTGCAGACTCTGGCTTTCAGGTGAGATTAAAAGAGGGCTTTAATCTGAAATGAAGTGTGGCTGTCACTGCCTGTGCTGGCAGAGGATTTCCTTCTTGTTCAGTTTTTTCTGGAAGCAAAAGTCTGAGGAATTTCTTTCCATCACCATTATGTCACAGATATGCTTGTGCTTGTACATTGTCACTTGTGCTGAAGGTTCTGCAAGGTCACTGCTCTCACAGGGGTGAACAGAAACTTGATGTTTCCCTCTCTGTGTTATGGGAAGGGTGAGGGAGGCTTTGCAAGCTTCCTTATGTCAGGGACATAACAGAAACCATGAGTCTGTGAATGCAGACTTTGCCAGAGTGAATGAGCTCCTTCCCTCCTGTGGTGCATCAGCACACTGCCTGCACCAGCCATGGAGCCCTAGCAAGGTGACCTGCAGCTCCTTCCAGTAATTTATCTAATCAACTGTGCAGTCATTTACTTCAGGTTGAAAAGACAGAGGAGTTACTTCATGACCTTTGTGTCTGTCAGTTCATACTCCAAAGTGGTGGGGTTTTACTACCCATTTGATGTGAGGTTGCATAATGATATCACTAGGTCCTTCTTAAAATTCATTTCCTTCACTCCTTTAATGAATTCCAGCAGTTCCCTAGTCTGGGAGCTCCCTCAGAGTTGCCTTAAGAAGTCTGCCTTTGTATTGATTTTTAATTCTCTGCCCTTTAGCTTTATTGATGAACCTAAATATTTCAAAGTAGAGAAATGCAGATTGTTCCAGCCAAGCATACACAGAGCTGAGGGCAGTGCCTGAGAGCACTCTCGTGTCACATTCACTCAGACACAATAAACAGCTGTAACTCTTGCTGACTGCTGCATTAAAGTCATCTTCACCCATGGAAGTCTGTAGTCCTGAGAGAAAGACCTGTTTAACTCATGTTTCACCTCAGGATTAGCAAAACAGTCATTTTCCAGGCTGTTTCACTGAGATTCCACGTGCCACCGTTGGACAAGTGTCATTAATCAGGGAGCTAGTGTCTACCTGGACCAATCTTTGAGGCTCAGATTGTTTCATTAAGGGCAGTTCATGAAGGGAATAAACAGTTGGTGTAGTGGTGAAACAGGTATTAGACACAGAGATAGAAGCAATAGTTTATTCTTCGTGAAGTATTTGATACTTCATAGCCTGCTTCATAGTTCACTTGTACCAACATCTATAGTCTAGGCACATCTCAGGCTGCATCTGGCAGGCATTTGAGGAGCACATCCATCAGAGAAGTGTTTCTTTACCACCCACTGCTGGTGGTTCTTCTGCAGCCCTTTCACCCAAGGGCTTAGTGCCCACAGCTCCTGCCCAGAAGTTCTGTTTTCCTCCAGATCTCCAAGGCTTTGGATGTGCCAGTTCCTGTGCTATGATATGCTGTTAGAAACTCCTCTTTAGGGTGCTAGAGTGGTGCCCCCTCTGTGTTTCTTTTCAGAGGCACAGGCAGCCTCTGGCATGGATGCAGTGTGGGGTACATCCTTCAGCACCTTCCTCTTCACCTCAGACACGCTCCCGCTGTCCCATGAGGGCTGGCTGCAGCAGTTTGTGTGATGCTGAGCATTAGCACCTCATTTCCTCCTGCCCTCTCAACCTCCCTTCAGAGCTCCATAAAATCCATCTCATCTCTGGGACCTGACAGCTATTTCTGGACACCTTGAAACGCTGTCTGATGAGGGAGGGAAGCAAGGCTCAGGTCTGGCTGCCTCTGGAAGCCAGCTGCAGGCAGCCTTAACTCAATGTAAAAGCAGTGAATGTGGTATCATGGCTCCCTACCTCCTCTCCTCCCTTTGTCTTCTTCATTCAATATTCCCTTTCTTTTATTGCTCATGGTTTTTCCCTTGCTTCCAGAGCCTAACATGCAAACTGAGCTGGGCCTCTGTGGGTTTGCAGCTCCTCTCTAATCTGCTTGGATTTGATTTATCTCTGACAGTGATGGGGACTGATGTCCTTAGCAGCAGGGAAGCTGTTAGCTGGATGTGACTATCACTGCTGTCGTGAAGAGAAACTGCTCAGGCTATTTCAAGGTCTGAACATGTGTTCTTATTAGATTTTATGCACTGTCTCTTGCAAATGCTTGTGAATTAAAGGATTCCTGCCTGTGGATGTAGGTAGTGGTTAGGACAGTAATGAAAGCAATATTTACAGGTCTGGAGAAGGCAGGAAAACTTCACTTCCACTGAGCTTGCACTTACTGGCTTTCTGTTTGCATTTGCCTCTTAAGGGGTTTCTGTGCTATGCAGTCAGCAGGTGACTGAATCTTTGCTGCAGAACTTTCTAGCACTCTTCCTGCACATCTATCTCATCTCATTCCCTCCCTGCTGTTCCCTAAACCTCTGTATTATTACTGTAATTACTTATTTTGATGGTGTTAGTGGCTGGAGATCTGCAGATAGAGTCACATCAGGCTACAAATGTTAGGCAGAGATGGGTTTCTAGAGTAACTGTGTGTTTGTACCCAAAGAGGCTTTCCAACTGATACATTTTAAGACCCATTTTATAATATCTTAGCCTATGAAGTTGCTTTGTGCTTAGGATGTTCTTCCTTCTGCATGCTGTAGGACCAGTCAGAAGCAACAAGGATGATATGGTTGTGGTGGCCTCAGTTTCTATCACTTCACAAGTATTTTATAGCAACTAACATCTCCATCAGTTGCTTCATCCTCTTGTGCCATCCTCTAAGTTCTCTTAGTGTCTTAGCTACCTTGCCTGTGAAACCATGTGGTGGCTTTCTCCAGGGCTGCTGGTTTAAATACAGCCCTGTTGACTCATCCCAAGAGAAGGAGAAGTTTGCAGCTCCTAGGAGAACATCAGGAACATTTGGACACTTAATTCCCTTCTTCCACTTTGGAAATCTCAACCCAACACAAAGGCATTTGGCCAAGTCTTCTCCACTATGTTCTTAAGGGTGTTTGAGCCAAGGAATGCCTCTCTGTGGATTTTGGTTGGTGTTTTTCTTCTTAGGGCTTCAGATAATTGTCCATGGTGTGAGCTACTTCTGCTGTAAACTGGCCTGGAGAATCAGGATAGCTTAGAGGGGAGCAGATGAGGTGCATGACTTTTTAAAAAGCAACCAAACATCCAACCCACCCTCCTAGGGCTGCAGATGAATTATGGAAAATAAGAGTTTTTTCCTTTTTTTAATGCTGAAAACCCATTTGTCTTCTGTGTCCTTAACCAGAGGTATGGAAAAAGAGATATAACTTAAGCAATTTGCTTTGCAGAACGAGGCATTAGCAATTTACTTGATTAATGACATGTAAGAACCCTTGCTCTGAATTTGAAATACCCTAAAAATA
Source organism: Galbula dea (assembly GCA_013399015.1). NCBI lineage: Eukaryota > Metazoa > Chordata > Aves > Piciformes > Galbulidae > Galbula > Galbula dea. The sequence goes on from VWZX01010273.1 coordinate 8,590,182, forward strand.
ATTTGACCTCTTTGTACAATGAGCTCTGCAGGAAAGGAAGCCAAAGGAGAAAGGAAAGCAAGCCAGAGGAATGTGTGTGGTGTTCCTGAGAGTGCCAAGGGCTCTGAGGAAGCTTCCTTTCTCTGCCTGAGGTAGCTGATGGGTCCTGTTGAGCTGGGCAGATTTCTGCTCAGTGGTTGCCTTGCCTAGTAGGGTTTCTTTCAAGATTGGAATTGTCTTGGTCATTGGAGAAGCCAAGTTTAGATGTTGTTTGGATTTGTCTCCATTAATTAGTGCCCAAAAGAGTGCTGTTTTATCTGGTACTAAGCTCCTGTTTGAGCAGGCTGGCTTGTGCCAGAAACTTCCCAATCTAATTAATTGAATAGAAAAGCAACAAAAGTATTAGTTTAAATTAATTAACAGCAAATTAAAAAAGAAATACCACTGAAAAAATGCCTCAGGATGTTCCAGCAGAATGAGGGTTTGTGCTGTAGGGGTTTTCAAGGACTCTTGATTACAGTTTGGGCTAGGAGTTTCAGAGCAGCTCTGCTGAGGGAACTGCTGGGGAAGGTCCTGTATAAGTGTAGTGGTCAACAAGGGAGGAGGTTTAAGAGCAGGTAAGTGCATATCCTCCCAAACTGCAGCTCTGAGGTTCCTAGGGGTGGATTTTGTGTCATTCAAATGAATGGCAAAATGTCCTTTTAGGAAAGTGAGGAGAACTAAGTGCCTCCACTTGGAAAATCAATAGCAAATCTCCAGTCCCATCAGCAAGCACACAAGAGGCTGCTGTTGCTCAAATCCCTTTTATTTTCACCTTTAATGAGGTAGAAAGTCATTTTGGTGATAGATTGTGCCCTGGCCTTTTCCCAGTAATTGACCTAGACTTCTGGGCCCTGCCTTCATAAATCTCTCTTGTGTGAAGGGAAGGAGGGAAGAGGAGAGGAGCAGGGAGGTTGGCATAGACTTGTCTTACAGCTCTAGCTTTCCTCACTAGTCATTTCAAGGATCCTTCTTGTCTGAACAAGTTGGCTGTTGTAGGATCAAACTGACCAGAGTCCAACCTGCTTTGACATCTGGAATGTAGCTTTGCTTTTACCAAAGTTACTGTGTCAAGCAGTTCAGGTCTTGGAGGTCCAGTGAAGACCCTTGTCCTTTCTGATGACAGCTGTGTGGCAAAGGGCTGTTGTCTGTCTTCTCTTTAAACCCACTTTATGTGTAGGGGGAGAAGGAGTCACAAGGCTTTTTCCATGCTTAGAAGCCACAGTTCAAGGTAGAGGACTCTTTTGGCCACACATTTTCCAGCCAACTCCCTGCCTGGCCTGGCATTGCATGGTGTTTGGCTTGCAGATATTCTCTTCTGTGTCTTGTCTGCTTGAATTCTTCAGCTTTGCTGTTTACTTGGAGTCTGGAAATTCTTCTGGCTGAGAGTAACAATGCTTATTTTTAGCTTAGGGATTTTAGGGTTGGGGTTTTTTTTCTCTTATCAGTTCTGATTCTCATGTGTGAGCTTCAGAATTTGTTTTTTCTTGTACAATCCTCTAAGGCTTTCCTTTGGAAGCAACTTCTGGACCTGGAGTGAGGAGTTGTGCTTGTGGAGGAAAGTTTTAATGATGACTTTGCTGTAGGAGCATAGTCCATTTACATTCCTGTCTTTCCAGCAGGATCCTGTATCTGAGTGCCATTGTCACCTCAGAGTGAAGAGTGACATTGATGTTTCCTTCTGCCCATCCCTGATTTTATAGTTGGATAGTTAACATTTTGGGGAGTGCACTGAAAAAGTCAAATAAGGTTGTAAGTGTCATCCTGCCAGCCTTCATCTAGTTAGTGAAACAAACTGTCATGTAAATAAATCAGTTTCAGCAGAAACTCCATGCAGTTCAGCTGAGTGAAAGATACTTCTTTGTAGTAATTACAGATCTGACCCCAACTTTAGCTGCTCAGTGCTAACCTACAGGGGAAAAGAATTTGTGTGAACAGCTCTAAAGATGCTCAATTTGTTCCACAAATGCATTTTGAAAAGCATTTCTCTGAGGTTTCACTAGAGCACTGTCAAGTAAAATCAAATTTAATCGTGATGCACAGGCAGGAATGGGTTCATTGAAGGACAGATTGCCCCTAAGTTGTGCCTGCTGTGGTGGCCTTAGTGTTAACTCTGCTCCATGTTTCTCTCAGCTCTGCCTTTCTGAGCCTTTCCTAACTGGAAGGCATCAAGTCTGTGCAGGGTTTAGTCTCTTCTCATTTCAGGAAAGGGTTTTGTCCTTGCTCAACAGGTACAGATGTGCTGAAAAGGAATGTGCAAATGTGTCTGGAGACAGCAAGGAGAACCTCTGGCTCTTAAAAAGTGAAGTAGATTAATAAATTGTGAGTAACTTACTAATTATTGTGGAAATTTCATTTCATTGAATTTTCACTTGTGGAAAATGAATTTGTTGCCAATTAACATAGAAAGCCAAAATACAAACATTAACTCACCTTTTGTGCCCCCTGTCCCAGGCTGAGCTTCACTCCCAACTCCAGCCCCTCCCTGCCAGGCAGCACAGGAGGGCCCTGGGGACACTATGGGTGTGGTTTCTCTCTGCCACTGCTTCCTTCTCACACTTTCCCTCTGCTCCAGCAAGTGCTTTGCAGAGGCTGCAGGTCCTGTCTGCAGGAAAACCTGCTCCAGCACAGCTCCTCCACAGAATGTCTGCTCTTCCCCGGAGCTCCTTCTCCAGCCTTGGTGCTCCCTCTGCTCTTTCCCACTCTTTTGTCCCCCCTCTTGTGCCCATGGGCTGGTTTCTGCCCTTTCTGAAGTCTTTTCCCAGTGGTGCCACCTCCTTGGCTGAGGGCTCAGCAGTGCCCTAGGGTGTGGGGGCAGCCCCAGCCTCCCTTTCCAGTGGCCACTCTGCCAGCACCTTGCCAGGAACCCCCAGAACACAGGCAGGTGACACTGTCAAAATGGACCTAAAACCTTAACCTCTTCAGGAGCCCAGGCTTTTACTCCCACAACCAGTAGTTGATGTTTTACACCATCTGCATTGGTATGATTTCTGAGGATTAGGGATTCAGCAAGTGCAATTTGGGGTGATTTAGGTAACTGAGTAGCTCTGCCTGCAGTGCCTGCCTGCCTGTCAGGTGGATGAGCTGTGCTTGTGTGTGTGTGAGAACCAGGCTGGAGGGCAGCTGCAGGCTCTGCCCTGTCCCAGGAGACCACACCTGATAACATTCAGAGCTGAACATGTGCTTTTCTGGCTCTCCAGTATACGCATTATATGCACATACTGATGAGTTGCTCCCAAAAAGTTTTGACTCATAGCTGATTTTCCTTCCTTCCCTTCAGTGCCACCACTGGTATGAGTTTCTCTCCTCTTAGCTGTGGGGATTTATACAGATTACAGGAACTTTATTGGCCTCAAAACAAGAAGTACCTCATCAGTTCTGAGCCACCAGAACATTTTCTGACTGATGAGGACAGAACCACTTGCTATTTTCTCTTCCTTGGGATCCTCCAGCCTAACATTTCCTGAAAGCATAGCTGAAAGGGAAGGAAAACCAGGATGCTTCTCTGGTGAGGAAACCTTGCTCTAATGGGACTGCATCAGCACTTCTAGGGCATTGGTATTTTTTATTAGGCTGTATAGTGAAGCACTGGGAAGTAAGTGCAATAGTGGGGATCAGCACTTCTCAGCTATGCTGGTGTTTTATAGGGGTTAGCAACAAGACAGAGCATTTGAAAGCTTTGTTGATCTGGATCAGCAGTTCAGGGCATCAGGGATTCATGCAAATGGCCTGGGAGCCAGGGGGCACAGGGATGTGTTGGTGTGTGTCACTAATCCAAATATGATTACTAGCCTTTGGCTTGAAGCTGGAGTTCAGAATTTAATGGGTATGGATTATCAGGTGAAAACTTCCTTTTTGTTTAATTTATTTTCTAGGGAAAATGGGGGAATGTGTGTGGCAGTGAGTGATTACTTTTGCCTTTGAAATGTAATTCATGACACAGAGAATCTTTCTGGAGGAAGGTAAAATTCAATTCTAATAGCAGCTATAAAAATCCACTCAGCTTTTAATGACTGTATATGGCATGCTCTCAAGTGGAAGCAGAACCAAAAACTCAAAAAGGAATGTTTTCATTACATTGAAACAGCAACATAAAGCTGATGAAATCTCTGGGCTTCCATGTCCTGTCTCTGGCCCCACCTTTTGGCTCTTCTGGATGTCCATCTGAAAGCACTTGAGGCAGCCCTGTCCTTCTCTTCCAGTTGCTTGCTTTCCCTAGCGTCTGTGGAGACTCCACAACCTCTCTGGGCAGCCTGGGCCAGGGCTCTGGCACCCTCACACCAGAGAAGCTCCTCCTCCTGGGTTCCAGTTTGTGCCCAGTTCCCCTTGGCCTGTTCTGGACCTGAAGGTCCCATTAACAGGGATACTTTAGCTCATATCCAAAATACAGACTTGTAAGCAGTGCAGAGTTTTGTTCTGCTTTTGCTAATGACATGTTGAGTCCCAGGCAGAATGTGATGTGCAGCAGAATGAAATCCACTGAGGGTGTGTGCTGAAGATCCTTCTCTCTTTGCCTACCCAAATGAGTGTGGATGCACTTGCAACTTCAGTCCTGATTTTGAACACAGGAGAAAAAGAGAGGAAATCATTTCCATTTCATTCTGTTCCTCCTTTTTCAATCAGCTCTAAAGGTAACATTGCTGCATTCTGTGATTGCCTCAGAACTGCAGTAGCTTCCCTCACACCCTATTTCAGCTTGTGTTCAAGACCCAGTAGTGTCACAGGACTTCAGCAGGAGTTGTAATGTTAGGGTGCTCACAGCTTGCTCTGCTTCTCTTGATCAACTCTCTCCCTTGCTAGCTGCCTGTTGTGTTGTTTCCATCCTTCCTTTCAACACCCAGGCAAAACAAGCAGAGGATGTTGACTAGTGCTTTGCCCATCTTCTGGTACTATAAACAGGAGCACAGACCTGATGTTCTTTTAAAGCTTTGAAGTTCTTATGACACAGGGGCAGGGAAGATGTGAAGGCTCTGCAGAGAAGACAGCTGGGCAGTCAGGTGGGCAGCATCTTGAAGGGGTTCCATTAGTGCTGCTGATCTCACTTGCAGTCTGATCCTACTAGATGCAGATTAGCTTTGTTGATCATGACCTAAAGAGGTACCTAAGGCTTGACAAGTTACTAGTGGAGGTTTTGGAAAGCTCTCTTCCTCTTGTGCCCATTCTGAAGCCCAGAAATGTAGCTGTGTTACTGCTTTGTGGCAAAGAGGGAGCTGATGTGACAGCCTAGGCTCTGCAGCAGCTGTCAGCTGTGTGTGCTTTTTCTTTGCCTGTCACCAGTCAGACTAAGCAGCAGCAGTGGCAGGAGCAGCAGCAGGGCTGTCACTCAGTCTGGTGATTTCTCTTGTGCCCCTTTCACTGTGCTTTTGGGTTATCATTTTCAGCTACAGATTGGATATTCAGGGGAAGATCAGACTGCTGTTGGGCAGGCTGTTCAAGATGGGAGAGTCAACTAATGCACTTGCCTTTGTGGCTCTGTATCAGCATGTTGCCTGCCTCTGTGTTGTCAAGCCCTGAACAAAACAAGGAGTGTTATTCTCTGCTTCTTCTTTGAGGCCACATGGAAGTGCCTGGCTGGGATGTTTGTCATTTTAATGTGCTAGGAAATTGTTTCTGCAGGCTGAGAGACTCTCTGCAACCCTCCCTTTCGTGGGTCACTTCTGTTTGGGTATCTGACTGTGCAAGCAGGTTATGTGCAATTTAAGATTGCACTGTGATCATGTATTGACTAACACATCCAGTAGTCAGCAAGGATGACAGTGCTCCCAGGCTAGCAGAACATTCATGTCTTCTTTATTGCAGATGCAGAGACCTAAGGAGTGGTGGGTTAACTGCCAGTTAGTCATCAGTCAGGTGAGAAAGGGCTGTCCTCTGCTGCTCCTCCAGTCAGGCTGATCCTTGACCATTCATGCTGAACTGCTGTCTCTGGTTGTCCTTTCCTTTTCTCCCTAGTGCTTCTCAAGTCAGTGTTTTCCCCTTGAGTCACTGACCAGTCCTTCCTCAACAGTTTCATTGCTGTCTGCGTTTCCATCCTGCTTGGCTTTATCTCCTGGATTGCCTCACAACTCAATAACCATTTCTGACACTAAAGCTGAGCCAAGTTCTCCTGGCTGCCCTGCAGCACCCTAAGTGTTGGGTGTCAGACAATTGAACCCCAAGGGATGTAGCTGGTGTTTGGGGAAGTGCTGATGGTCAGGTATGATGGTGCTCCTTTCCTCTGCAAAGGGAGAGACACAAGTGGGCTAGAGCAAGTTTTCTCCCTAACTTACTTTTAATGTTTTGGTAGAATGAAGGCAAAACTCTCTTCTGGAACCTGCAATGTGGGTGAGCTGAGCTGTTGGTGTTGTGCCCACCTGTGCAAAACACACCTTCTGCTCTGCAGCTTGACTAACAAAACTACCTACTTGCTACTGCTAGAAAAGCTATTTATGTGGGTTTTTTTTCCTCCTCCATGATGTGTTTGGCAGTATTTGAGGGCTAGAGTATTCCTTTGTCCATTGAAATGGTTTCCTGTAAGTGTGTCCTTGTTCTCATTCCAAATGATCTACCTCATCCAGCCTCTTCTGGTGTCTGGGAAGGGACTGTGCTGAGTCTCCTGTGAGAAAACAGGTGGAGGTACAAATGGCATGAGTAGCAATGCTGGAATGAAGGGTTGAGGTTTAGCAGATCCTGGGCAGACATGAAAAAGGCTGCTGTGAAGTGTGCATAGAGCAGTGGGACTGGAGAGAGCCTTTGAGCAGCTCAGATATCAAAAACCCCATTGAAAGTGCTCAAAGACTTGGGAAGGAGGAAAACTGCTAAGAGTCTTGTGCTTGCAGGAGAGAGGCTGTCCTGGGTGAAAAGTCTGAGGGAAGGCCTGCAGGTACAGAAATCAGAATCAAACCTAACTTACATCTCCTGAGTTTTGCCTCTGATATCTGCTCTTTTGTGCTTGAAGAATGAAACTTGTCTCCGTGGCTGGAGGTGACTCTGAATACTTCAGCTCTTTAACCTTCTAGTTTATCTTTGCCCCCACCCACTCCTTGTGGTTTTTCTCCCAGATTCACCTTTTACTGAAGCAGGATTTGCATCTTTTGAGCCAGGATTTCCTGAGCAGCTCTTTGTTTGTTCCTCTTGGTCCCTGCACTGGGCCAGTGCTGAGCACAGCCTGCTCTTCCACACTGGAATGTTACCTTTGGAGAGGCAGCTCCTGAGGGAGCCTGCAGGTGAGAGCAGTCCTGCTGCTGCTGCGCTTGTTAGGGGAAGGACTGCAAGGCAGTCACAGGGGAAACGATCACACAGAGTCACCTCCTGGTAAAAAGGAAAGCCTGGCAGCTCCAGGAAGTGTGCACAAAAGAGACACCATGACCCTGAATGAAAACATCAAAACTGAGCCCTTGATTTACTCCTGGCTAGCTGTAGTTTCATATCTGCCAGGAAAAACAAAGCTGTACTAATGCTAAATGTTGTAGGGAGGTTGAGGCAACTGAGAAGCTTTCTGTTGCCTGTTAGTGGAACAGAGAAGGGCCTGGAAGTGTGATCCATTCAGTGTAGGGGTGGTGGGTGCACAGAAATAAGATGTGGTGCAGTCTACTGAATGTGGAGATGGAGAAGAAACACCAAAGAACTACACAGGCACTAAGTGAGCCACAATTCCATGGAAACCTGGGGGCTTGGCAGTGCATCCCAATGCACATGCACTGCAGGGAGACCTGAAGTGTGAGAGGCTACCTGCTGTGGTCTGCCTTGGCAGTCCTGGCTTCCACCTGCTGGAGGCTTTTCTGCTTTGTTTTCATTGAATAGAACTATTGCAGTGCATTTTGCTGCCTCTTTGCTTGAGAGGAAAGCAAGCCACTGATGCCTGAGGCAGGCCAGGTGCTGCAGCTAGGGGAAGAGGTCATCATTCTCTGTGAGCCTAAGGACTCATTTGGGGAGGTTGCTGTCTACAGTGTCATTCCCATCACTGCTGATGCCTGATGGAATGAATCCTACTATTTATATCAATAAGATTAGCAGCAGAGAGGTTCAGTGTTATTAATAGTATAATTAGCAACTCTGAATGTTGATCAGTGTTGTGTGGTGCCTTCTCCATTAGCACCTCACAAAGCCATGGCAGGTGCTGAGTCAATGAAACACCTGCTCACAGATAATTGGCAGTTAAGCAGCCACATTGAGTTTGGGGAATGTCAGGTTTTTCTCTCTGGCTGGGGCTAATGGATACCCTAATGTCAGAGACAGTAGAAGTAGCACCAGAAAGATCTAGTCTAGCTCCAGGGATCTTGAAGATCTGTTCAGTGCATCTTTTCCACCAGTGTCAGGTTTTACCTGCTCTTAAATGTATTCAGTAGTGGTTCCTAGCCAGCTTCCCTGGAAACACTGTTCACTTCCCAGTGCTGCTTTTCCTTACCTTACACTGCCAACTTCTGAGACCAAGTAACCCCCATCTTTCATTTATACATTTATGTTACTGCCTTCCAGATATTTATAGATGTTATTGTCTTCCCTGTGAGTCATCTCTACACTGTTAGTTCCTCCAGCATTTCTGGATGTGTGTGTGACCTGTTTCTCTAATTTTCTGGGTCACTGATGGAGAAGGGGAGCTGCCTCCAGTACCTAAAGAGAGTATGAGTCAAAGGAGATGAGACCATGCCAGAATTCTTGTACATGAGAGATTCCTGGACTTCCTATCTCAAACCTGGTTTTCAGTCCCTGCTGAAACTGATGTAGATTTAACTTGGCAACTGCTGGTTCACACTCATGGCTCTGAATATTGCAAAGTTAATCATGAGGTGAAGCTCAGCCATTTCAGTTCACCTCTGCTGAAAGAGGTGTCCACAGCCATACTGAAATCAGTGAGATGGGGTACTGAACAAACCCAAAAATTAGCTTATCACCTGCTTGGGACAGATTGAAGAGCTAACTGAACCTATGCCTGCTGTGCCAAGGCTGGTTTGGCATTACAGAAGCAGTGTAGGATAGCTGGGTGGTGCTTGAATGAGTTTCTTATTAGTTAGCTTGGGTGCCTGCTGCAATAGATGGAGTTCCTGGTTCCCATCTGCTGCAAGACTGAGTTATTCTGGGGTGCAGGTGTGCTTCACCTACAGATAGAGACATGTGCACACTGTGCTGTAGCTCACTTGATGTTAGCACAGAGTGTTCTGCTGAAAACAAAAGCTAGTCATCCTGTGTTAGTAAAATGTACAGAGAGAGAGGGGGCAAGATCTATTTGCCCTGTAAAAATGAAATTTTAAGGGATATTTTAATGTTTCAGGATACATTAATTTACTCTGGCATCCTTTCATTGTGCCTTTGCTGTGTGCATTCACTATGTTCCAAATAAGATCAAAGCAAAGCAGATCTCTATCATCCCTCAGATAAATATTTCATTTCAGAAGAACAGGACAAGCAGTGCATTAAGCATCTTGTTCAGTCTGAATCTCATGACCTGACCTAGTTTTTGTTGTTTGCACAAAGTTCTACTTGTGGAGCCTCCTAAAGTGCAGGAGAAATCTTTCCTTTGGAAAACTCTTCAGTGGCAGTGTCATGTCAGCTGCCATAAAATACTGTGATAGCTCACATCAGATGATGGTGTCTTCAGGAGAAGAAGATCTGCCATAGCATTGAAGGAGAAGCACTTAGTGAAGCAGCAGTGTGGCTGGAGAGACTTTCCACTCATTGATCAATGCACTGCCAGTCTCCACTGCCAGGCAGGTGAGATGTGGGGCCAAGAAAATCAATCTGCATCACCAGGATGCTTTCATTAATAGAATGTTGCAAAGAGCAATGGCTTTAGGCTCTCTTGACAAATCTTGTAATAGAGTTTACTTTTAAATGAAGTATTGATCTTCATTTCTTTAGGGATGAATTGTCAGAGCCTAAAAGTATATGGAAGTGTAAATGACATTGTTGTCATCAGTGTGTATAGCAAGTGATGCAAAACGTGTATCACTCCAGATTTTACCTCTCATGTGTTCATTTCCCTTGCTTGTTAATGCTCTTTGTGTCCTGGTAAGGACTGCAGCCTCCCAGTGATCCTTCCAGAGGTTGGGATCAGTGAGGGAGGAAGCTTCACAGAAAAACTCCTCACAACACCACAGAAGATGCTAAGAAGGTTCCCCCACCCTCAGAGCAAGAGGAACATCCTGAAGTGTTGCCTGCTCCTGTGGATGTTATTCACTGAAAAATATCACAGCTCTCACAGTGTTCTCCCTATGAACATCTCCCTATGTTCTTCCTATCTGTTTTCATTTAGATTCTCTCCTCCTCTTTCCATCAAAGGAAAACTAGGTTTTTTGAGCACCTCTTCTCTTCACCTCCTCATTAAAATACATTAGCAAACTTTAACACTGCTCTAAACAAACACATTTATGTCTGTCTTCCCCTGATAAGGATTAACACATGCCAGGCATTCTCTGTTCATAGCTGCCTGAGAAAATAATCCTTGTGGCAAACCTGTGAAACAGTGATTGAGAATCTCTGGCCCCTAACCTCATGCCTGCTTCTGCAGAATGAGAGCAGGGGAGAATCCTCTTCAAAGCCTTCATGAACAAGGTGCATGTATCAGCAGCCCAAGCCAACAGAAGAATTCTTGAACAAAACAAGCCAAGCAAAGCACAGTTACCTGGAAGGCAGCAGAGATTCAGGGACCTGGAGGAGACCCTGCAAAAACCCTAACAGATGCCTCCCCTCTGAGTGAGCTGAAGTTGTTGAAGAGCTTTCATGTGCAGCACAGGGCAATGATGGTTGCAGGCAGGCATTGACCTTGTCCCTGCTGCAAGCAAGTGCTGTGGGGGACAGAATACAGCAAGGGGTGACAAGGTGGCTGGGGGGTAGCTGGGCAACTGGGGAAACACTGCTTGTTCCTCAGAATGTGCCTTAAGCTTGATTTGCATCAGCTAAGCCTTGGTGTCACTGCCAAATTGTGGTGCCATTTCCAGCAGTAACAAAGTACTGGAGATGTCTAGAGACACTGTGGCCATTCTCTGCTGAGGCAGAGAACAGTGAGCTGAGCTGAGTCATCTTTGTAGCATCAGTGAGGGAGCAGATTGGCTACCCAGAGGGAGTCAGAGCTCCTCCATCACCACTGTTATGCTTATTCTGGTAAACAGTCCTGCCCAGGAAGAAGATGGAGAAGGCAAAGGCAAGGATACAGCTGAGAAATGTTACCAAGCACAGTTCATTCTATGCTGCTTGATATTAACAGGATAATGACCTGGAACTCCCACTCAGATGTTAACTGTGAGCCACAAAACTGTGCACTGTATGCTGGTGGAGATATTAATGGCTTCACACATCTTAAGTACCAACAACCATTCTTTTAAGTCTCCCAGAGTAAGGCTGCCAGAGGCTTTCTTTAAGGTGCCTTTGTGGTGCTTTTCAATATTTTGAAGCCTCTAATAGGCTCTTTGAGCCAAATCCTCTAGAGATCATAGGATCATAGGATTTTCAGAGTTGGAAGGGANTTCTAATAGGCTCTTTGAGCCAAATCCTCTAGAGATGCATCAGTGAAGGTACAAAACCTGGAAAAAAGGGGGAGAAAGTTGATTGTAATTACAAATTGTAGCAAGAAGGTAACAGACCTGCATTGCTTTCTGAATGTTATTGCTTTGATATTGAGTAGACAAGGGCCTCTGAGGGTGAGGAGACTCCAGAGGTGATTTAACTGTGCAGGACAGACTGAAGTGAAGGTTTCTTTGCTGTTTTACACTTTCCAAAGGTGTGTGATTAGTTGATGGTTTGGGGAAAGAGTGCAATTATCAGCACCAAAGTCTCAAAACCTAGTTGATCCCTTCAGACCATTGGTTTCTTTTGGTGTAACAGAGAGCCCCTGGCATTCAGCATCTTCTCTAGGGGATGTTGCAAAGGGGCTAGGACTAGTCAGGACAGCCTAAAGGCCTGGTGCAGGGGCTGAGGGTCAAGCAGCATGGAGGCAGCCCAAGGGGAGCATTGCCAGCAGCATCCAGCAGCATGGTTCCTAGAGATGCAGGGAGGGTTCCCAAGGGCTCACCCTGACAGCAGCTGACAGCAGACAGCATAAACTGAAGCATGAAAGTCTCTCTGTTCACTGAGCAGATGGAAATGTTTGGCCACTTTGTGGACTACTTCTTGCTGTCTGGAGTAGAATTCCCCCTGTTTTCATGCCTTCCAGCATGAAAGTTTCCCACAGTTGCCCCTTCAACAGAGCCAAAATGCTCTACAGCCTATCAAGAGCAGGAGCACGTCCCAGTAAATGCCTTTATCCATAATAGAACATGGTCATTAGCCAGCTGTGCACACAGAGCACCAAGTGCAGGCAGCAGGATGGAAAGCAGGTTCTCCAGCTCTGAAGGCATTAGCACAGGGGGTTAATGGAGCTCTCCTGGCCTGCACCTTGCCATGGAGAGCACTTTTCCATCAGCAGCAGTCATCCTTCTCTGGGGTGTTCTCCACCATTTCCAAATGCCTGTCAGCCATGGGCTAAGCTCAGAGAGAACAGTTTAAGTACCCAGCAGGCCACAGCTCCTGTGTGGGAGTCATAGATCTGTTGGCCATCAGAAGTTTTCAAGCTCCCTAGCTTACAGCCAGTCAGATTCCACCAGGTTTATGTCTTGTGCTTTGCCACAGCTAGAAGCCTCTCACCCTGGCCTGATGTCTGTGTGTGTCTGTTCATCATGTTACTGTGTTTCTAGATCATCAGAGAAAGAGAAAATATTTTGATGATCTAGCACAGCAGGATTTTACTAGCAAAAGTTTATGGTCATCAGTTTTATTGGCTGAAGGTTTACCTCCACACCAAGTAATGCATATCATCCTTAACAAGTGCCAATAAAGCTTTTATATTCTACTGCATCAACTAGGATGTCTTCAGAACATACCTCAGGATCACCATTTCTGCTTCAGTATCTGCACTGCCTCTTCCACAGTGGAAACAAAAGATATGGGTCTGGTGGTCCTGAAAGCTTTTGCTGTGGGCTCTCCTGCAGAGCTCTGCTGCTGGAAACTAGAGGCAGGCACTGCTGTGGGTTCCCTGGTCTCTTTGGCACCTCTGTACCTTGGAGGGGTCAGAAGTAAATGGCAAGGGCTGGTACATTCCTGTCTGCTGGTGGGGTTGGGTGCTGCAGATGTGGCTGGCTGCTCCTCCAAAGTGCAGCTGCACTTTGTGGTTCCTCTCCCCCAGTAGGAGGATGGAACTAGGTAGGTAGAAAAGACACAAATTAGGATCTATGACAGACAGATCTTTCAGCAGTGTTTTGGCTTGGTCAGTTGTTGCTTGCAGAGTTGAATTGCAGAGAGTCAAGGAGAGGTTTTGGTGAAAGCTCAGTGTAAATTCAGTGAGCAGATAAAGAGCAGAAGCAGATAAACCTCTTTAAAGGGGCAAAAAGGTTATCAGGGGTTTCCTGATGAACACCTGTACACAGTGAGGGTGGTCCAGGTTTCTGTGTGGGCTGCTGCAAAGGGAATGAAGCAAAAGCTTTGGTAGTTGTTTCATTTAAAGAAGACAAATGATTTGCTTCTCTCACTTTACAGTGTCAGAGCTCAAGCACTGCAAATCAGAGAGGAGACAACATCAGATTCAGGTTTCTGGATGATTCAAATCCTTGACTTTGCTCTGGTCTGAAACAGAGCTAGAGTTTCCTAACCCTCTGCTATGGAGGTGCAGTTCCTTTCCCACCTCACTGGAGTGGATTTAAGTTGGATGCAGTACTGTGGTTCATCTCTCTTTGTTTTGGGGAAAAACACCCTTGGAACTGCAGTTGCAGGCTAGAATCTCTGAGAAACTTCTGCTGTGTGAGATCATTGTAAGAGGGAGAATAAAACAGAAAAGAGGGAGAGTCAGCAAACAGCAAGCTGCTAAATGATCAGTTTAGTGCTGCAGTTGTTTGCCTCTGCAAAACCTCAAGGACACCCAGCACCAGAAAAGTTTGCTGGGGAGAAAAATCCTTTTAGAAGAGGGCTTCCTGTGGTGGCAGTTTCAGTGTGGAGGAGCTGTGTTTTGAGACAAGGCAGCATTTGTTTAATAGGGCCAAAAAATGCAGATTTTGTATGAAGCAATGCCCGTATTTAGTCTGCTATGTTCTCTTTTATAATCCCTCCTATTTAGGGTTCTCTTTAGAGCTTGGCTGCTCTATAGGAGCCTGAGATGAAGTTTACTGTGCATTCATTGTATTTTCCTATCAGTTCTCTCTTCCCCTGGAAAGATGCAGGCAACAGTGAGCAGCTCTACAATGGGGAAGCTGTTGTGCTTTCTCACTGTAATGACAACAGAGGAAAAGCAATCCAGGAGGGTAAAATAAAATGTCTTTTTTATGTAAAGGATAGTCAATAGATTCTCCTTTATCAGTGGGAACAGGCATTGCTTAGAGAGGTTGTTTCCAAGTTGAATGGTATGTTTCCTGAGGACGTGAATATGACTAAGCTGTAAACAAGTGTTCCCTGAAAACGCCTTCAGCCCACGGGGTTTGTATTATTGTTCTTGCTCTTTTGTCCTAAAATACCTTCCCTTTTCCCCAAATTGATTGTCTGTTCCATTCCTGTGTACCAGTCCTCTGACCAAGCAAATATCTCTGGCAGAGCCATTTCATTTTAAAGAGTTTGCACCCAGTGTCATAATTCAGCCCTGCTTCCCTTGTGCTTTGGCTTTGGGGCAAGGACCTTCCTCCAAACACCAAAAGTTGAGATGAACTTGACTCCCCTCAGCCCTGCTCCTTTCAGGTACTTGTTCTGATGCTAGGGAGTGCTGAAATAGAGCAGAACTAATGTGGTGCTTTACTGTGGCAACTTTGCATCTCAATCCCTGACAACTGGAGGGGTGGTTACCTGACCCTGTGCATTGAGTCCTATGGTAAGTGAATGCTCTTGGAGACCTTTCCACAGGAGTCCTGACAGGAAAGCTTGTGGGGGGGGGAGTGGGGGTAGTATTGCTTTGTTTTGTGTTGGGTTTGAATTCACCCTGTGGGACAAAAAGCAGATTTTCAGATAGCAGGACTACATCTCCTTGGGTTTGATTTGATTTGTGGGAAGGGAATTGCAGATTCTGGGGCCAAGGACTACAGATATTTGGTTTGTGTTCCAAAGAGTGCAGTCTTTGCTATTGATGTTGGTGCAGTGTCCTGGTTGGCAAACTAAGGGAATATAAAGCCCTGCTCTCTTAAATAAGGTAGTGCCTTGGGTTGCTCTGGATGAAAAGCCATGAGCAGTTGTCTTGTAAACCCATGGCTGCACAGCAGAGGCATTGGCTTGCTTCTGCTAAACAGGTTAATGGGAGATGAGTAAGAGCCTGGGTAAACCAGCCTCCAGAGGACACTGCCATCCTGTTTTATACAGCTACAGACATCTCCTGATGCTGGAGGAGGAACAAAGACTGCTTGCAGAGCACCAGGAGAAGCAGCTGCTTGATCTATAAGTCCTGGGACCTTTGCTGTTCAGCCCATGCCTGTGCCCCCCCCCCCAGCACCCTCATTTGTCTGTACCCCAAGGCTCGTTTGTGCCTGGGCATGCCTCAGCATGCAGTAGCTGTCTCCATTCAGCACAACCAAACTTCTCCTCATACCTAATTCTGCCTTTCAGGGGTCAGGAGCTGCTGCTGAAATATCCTTTCAGAACCTTTGATATCCTCTTCTGACACCTCCCTGTCCTAACAGCACAGCCTTGGGGGGGTTTGCATACTGAGCTTGCTGGGACTGGAGGGTGCCATGTGGCAGTGACAGCAGCAGTGGCTGCCAGTAGCTTTTGGGTCCCTATCAGGCCATGTTCAGAGGCAGATGACTAGTTGTTCAGGCAGTACTCAGTCTTTCCAAGAGAAAAAGGTGGCTCTCCCAATTCCTGCTTGTGTGCCATAGCTCAGGAAACTTTCAGGTAGCCACAAGCAGGAACAACTCATCACAGGTCCTAGAGACTTGGACTGGCAGCAGCTAGAGGCTGCAAGAGGAGCATTACAATTTGTCTCTGTAAATCTTGCCTTGGCAAGTCTCTGATAATGGTCTGTGACATTTTACAGAACTGGCCCTTCCTGTGTTGGTGTCAATACCCCCAGAACAGCTCTGGTTTATGTCTCTGCACCCCACCCCAGCTCCAGTTTGGTGTAGGCAGAGATAGCTAACTCATTAGCATCATTGCCAGAGCCATCAGGGATAAGGGTATAAAAGAAAGCAGTCAGGCACAGGTCAGATTCTGGTTTGGGGGATGAAGTGTGTGGTTTTAGCCTTCCTCCATTGCAGTATTTTGCCTGAACTTGAATTGCTCTCTTTGCTTTATTTGTTCAGTGATGTAGTAGAGGTGAGTACCAGGCTTTGTATGTCACGCTGGCAGGGGTGGGGTTATTAGCAACATAAAGTGACTGAAGTTTCTGGTCACTGGAACAACTGCTGTTATAAACCAGACTGCAAACTCTGAAGGAACATCCTTTTAAAGAATTGAAGACCATCTTGAAGTGCTCAAAAATGTCCTGTGCCTGAGATGTAATTCTTTGGACTTGATGGCAGATTGAATCGAGTTGGACAGTCCTGGTGTCTTACTTCTTCTGCCTCCTCTCAGAGTGAAGTTTCATCTGATTTATCCAGAGCATTTATAGTTTGCTCAGGAGTGTGCTTGGCTGACCCTTGGCAGTGCCTTGTTTTGAAGCAGGGCTTATTCAATCAAGTGTATTTCTAGTAGAAGCAGCATATTTAGACAAAGCAGCTCTTTGTCATTAATGCTGCTGTTCATGTGGAGCCTACTTATTCATTTTGATTGAATGGGTAAACCTTCATTTTTTTTCAATTACTATCATTAGTCTCTTTCTCTGTTCTTCTCCTGGTATGAGGCTAAGTGAGGAGAGGAAGGGCATGATTTTCTGTGTTTATAGAAGAAAAGCATTCTTGGAGCTGCAGAGGAAACTCTGCAGTGTTACTGATTTGAACCTGACCTGTTGGAAAGCAGAAGCATTGCCCACATACTTTCCAAGAGTCAGAAAGCACGTGGATCCTTTCCCTCAACAGTGGATTCAACATTGGTAATAACTGTCTCAAGAGCAGATTTCCACCTGCAGATAAGACCTCAAAGACCAGTGAACACCAAATGCACCTTTAAATCTCATGGTGCAAGACTGGGGAGGGTAGAGGAAGAGAGGCTGAGAGCAGGAAGAGGTGCTCAGCTCTCTGAAGTCTTCTTGCTGGAAGTGGTCTCTCTCAATTTAAAATGTTTCTGGTTCTAAATGCTTATTTTTCTGGTAAGTTAGTGCTTTTATTAGCTGATCTTTATAAATAATTTAGGAATTAGCTGATGCTAACAATAGAAGTTGAGAAGAATGAGTTTTTCTGTTGTTGAAGAGGGTGAAGTGCATGAAACAGGCTGCTGGGGTCTTTTGGTGTGTGTTTTGTGGACAGACAGCTCAGGAAAATGTTTCCATGGATGACATTGCATGGGCTGTTTCCTCCCCTCTGGGTGTCCCTGACTAGTAGCAGGTCCTAAACAAAGCAGAAGACCCAAACTACAGTTGCTGTTACCCTCTTGCAGTCATTTTCTCTCTCCTTTTGGTGTGTTCCCACTGTGATGCAGGGAAAATGGGGTTGGAAAAACCCTAAGGCTGTGGCTGCCTTTTTTCACAGTTCAAGGTGCATCCTTTGTCTGCTTCCAGCTGCTGTCATTTACCCAGTGCAGTGAGACTGGGAACATGGAATTCTGTCCATAAGAGAGATTGTTTTCCCTCTAGAGCAAGGCACAGGAGATAAGGTGCAGGACAATGTTGACCTCTCCAGCTCTCAGCAGAAGATGAGTTGACAAAAGAAGTCTTGCTGGGAGTCCAGGGCTGTCTTTGCAGGGTGTTGTTTGGATGGGATGAGCAAAAGGGGGGGAGGTGGTGTTGGAGTGATGCTGTTTGACAAGACACTTGAGGGAAGGGGATAACAGAGCTCTCTGTTCCACTTGGCTCTGGGAGAGGGGGATTGGGTGTTCCACAGTGTGTGTGCTGGTGTGTTCACACCATGATCTTCCTTTGAAAAACATTGAACATTGCATGCAGCAGCATATGCTGCCACTGCAGCCCACAGGCAAACCTTTGCATGCAAGAGGACTATTTTTGAAGAGAAATTACCTAGAAAGCCCAAGGTTGTCCTTGGAGGTTTACTGGGACACATGGTTGATGAACACTGCATGAATATTTAAAGTCAGTTCTATGGAATCCTTTACAAGCTTCAGTGAATCTGCAGATGGGGAGAAAAGTGGTTTTGGATTAGAGATGCTAACCTGCTCAGAGTATTACATACCAGTCTTGCCACTGAGAAAATAGGATACTTAATGTCAACAGCTTTTCTCACCTGGTCAGCCAGTAGCATTTCCTTGTACCACTGAGCCTAGCACCATGCTGACTGTCTTCCTTTTCCTCCCCTGGCAATTCAGAATTAAGATAGTGCTGTGGTTTAAGCATCCTCACCTGCTTCCCTTATCACTCCTGTTCAGACCCTCACCCCTGTTTCAATTCTCCCTCTCATCAAAGGTGCTGTGTTGCTTGCAAACCCAATCCCATTGCAGCAGTGCCCTCATTTTCACAGAAGCAGCTTCTCAGCTTTTGTCACTGCCCCATGTAAGGCTCCTTGCATGCTGAGACACTTAACAAAGGCAATTTACTGCTCTCCTCCTTGGCCTTGTGAGCAGAGGAAAGTGTCAGTGTGAGATTGCATTTGGAGTCCAATGGAGTTGCACCTGGCTGCAACCAACAGGTTCTGTGTGCTGGCCTCCATGGACATAGCAAACCAGCAGAGCCCATCAGCAGCACTGGTGGAGGATCACAGCCCTGGGCTCCCATCTGCTAGGCATCAGGTAACAGAGCCACAGCAAATGTGAGACTTTCCAAGCCTGGAAGAAACAGGTTGATCCCAAACAGGTTCCACAGTGTTGCTCAGAAGTGCAGTCTGTCATTGCTTTGGTCTTTTAGTAGTGTGGCTGCAATTTCCTTGTCTCCATCCATGCTCTGCAGACACTGGTTATGAGTTTCCATGTTGGCTGCCAGCAGCACAGTCTGCCATAAATTGCAGAGCTATTAAACCAGTGCAGAAGGTCATGGGGATGAGGCTCAAGCAGTGCTCATTGGGGAATGAAGTTGTGGTAGGTTATACCACATCATTCAAAATGAAGACATCTGATAACAACCTGTTCACATCCCATGGGTTACATTTATTTGGATTCCCCCTGTATTTCTATTTACAACAACAACAACAAGGCCCCTGAAAGCTGCCTGCTGCACAGCAGAGTTATGACAGTTGTTTGAAGCCTTCCCATGAATTTCCCAGGATAGCAGCCTGGAGACAATCCTTTGTGCCAAGCTGTGTGTTTGACCTCTGCAATCTCAACTAGTTTGTTTATGTTCCTATAAATGGGGTGGTTGAGTGAGGGGAGACCCTCAGGAGGCAGCTCACATCTTCCCTGGCCACCAGCTGGGAAGGAGCAAGGGAAGGGAGCATGGGAGGTGGGAGAGTCACTGCATGGAGCTATCAGCAATCACTCAGGGGACAGAGGGAACTTCTTAAGGACCAAGGTCCTGAAGAGCTTCTTCAGAAGAGGGCACAGTTTGCTGCAGAAAGTGACTGATGGCAGGAATAAAGCTTGGGGATGAGGACTTGCCTGCAAGGAGAGCAGGGGTGGAGGGGTTTCTTCCATTTACATGTTAGTGTTCTGTGTTGTACTTCAGCAAAGCCTGGCTTCTGTTGTTGTGGTTTAAAAGCCTTTTGGTCTTGGTTTCTTTTGCAGGACTGTCTATAAAGGGAAAGCTTTGCTTAATATGAGTTAATCCTTAATAAACAGAAGTTAATCCTTATCTCCATCCCTGCCTTCTTGCCACAGGTGGGAAGGGCTAAAGGTCCTGACCTGCAAAAAGCCAAACAGCTTTGACCTTTTGCTCGCTGGTTCCCCTGAGCACCTGGGCTGCCACTCAGAGGACAGCACCATGGATGGAGCTGTAACTCCCAGTACATTCCAGGCTGAAGCCACTCAGTCACTGTCTGCAGTCGTTTGGAAATGCTAAAAGAGAGTTTGACAAAAGGCAGGCACTGTTCATCTTATTATCCTTGTCACCTTAGAAAGCTGCAGGCCTCGTGTTTCTGTGTTCTGTTAGATCTCAGAAGGGTGTAAATGTTTGCAAGAGATCCCCAGGGACAGGGCAAAGCACCGAGGTTGTAAAGTTGTGCTGCTTTAATTTGAGGAGGCAAAGAGCCAAAGGAGATTGACAGTTTAAGTACTGCCCAAATAATAAAGTAAATGCAGGTTCTGTGCCCAAGCCTCTTCTGCTTGCAGTCGCCCCTGGGACTCTGTTCCAGTGCCCTTGTTCCATTCGACTTTCCTGCAGAGGAGTTGGAGAGTATCCAGCTTTTCAAATTACCTCAGCTTTAATTTATCCTGCTTTTGCTATTCATAGCACCACATATCTAATGGTCCCCAAATCTTTCCCTTAGTCTCTGAGGCTATCCTTTACCTGCCCAGTGTCTGAAGGGCAGATACCTCTTACTTTAAGTATAATTTTAATATCCATATGTTTATATAATACAGGAAGTTTGTAGGGTGAGTGAGGAAAGGGCATGATTTATGCCTCATGAATGTTTCCAGCCATTGAAAAGACAAATGAATTTCAGTTTTACAGAGGCATCTTAGCAGAAGCCAGCAGATTTACTGTAACTTGCACTTGGCAACAAAATGAATGAGCTCTTCTCCCTTAGGACTTAGTACCAACCTGACAGAGCCGGGCAGGAGCCAGCTACACCTATTCCTTTTCCATGACAGGGCTTTTGCAAGAAGAAAGGCATGTGAATTAAGAAGCACTGAATTTTCTCTGTTACAGTTTAGAAATAGAGAGCTTGATCCCAGTTTCCACTGAGGCACCTGGAAATGCCCTGGGAAATGAGTGGGGCAAGGCTGTAGCCCTTGGTCAGACCCTATTCAGAAGAGGTTCAGTTTGGAGAAGGCTCACATGGCTGCAGGAAGCTATCTCTAGAAATAGAATTATGGTGAGAATTAAACTCTGCAGGCTGGCCATATGAGGGCACAGAGTGGCTCAGGAAAGCAAACCTGAGCAAGGTGTCCCATGACTGCTTGGCAGCTGGTGCAAGCAAGCTGTGGGCCAAGGTGAGCCGCGATTCCAGAGCCCTGTGGACACTCCCCTGCTGACTGCCACATCACCTCTCCTGGCTCCCTCTGGCTGCCCAGGGCACAGCTTCAATACTGATTTCCTTCTGCCTCTAAGCCTGGTGTGGCCCCTGTGAGCTCTCCCTGCTCTCTTGGCATTAGGGAGCTCAGACCTGGTGGCAAAGGAGAGGAGGCAGTTTGCCACAGAGCGAGGTCATGCATCTCCTGTCACACATCTACTGCTTGCCAGTGGAGCATCTCCTCCTGTTGGCACCTGTGCATATGTGCTCAGGCAGAGCCAAATGCTCACCTGGTTCACATAGCAGTAACTTTCTTAAAAGCCTGGTGGAGGTAAAAAGCACCACAGAGACCTGGAATCTCACCTGGCCATAGGAGTTCTGGTTTGAGTAGAGAAGCAATGAGTGGACCTTAGCTTTCATTAGGTGTAGAAACATAACCCTACCTGAGAATCAGATGAGTGTCTCCATTTCTATCTGTGCTTGAAGCAACTGGTCAGGTTTGCAAAGCAGGTAACTTTCCTTACTGTCCAAAACTGACTGGTTTTTGGGGGGAGAAGAGGGGACACAAAGACACTGCTTGCATCATGCCTGCACTGCCCAATAGGTCATGCTAAGGAATGTGAACTGCAGTCTTGTGTCTTTCTAACAAGCTGGTTGTTCCTTTTTCTTGCTCCTTTTCCTTTTCCCTCCCTAGGTGGTGAAACAGATTGGCTGCAGCTCTCCCCTCCTGGCATGCCATATGTGCTGCACGATGCCCTTCCTTGCTAGGTTGTTCCAGCCTTTGGGGAGGTGGGAATTTACTCCTGGAACCACTCCAGTGTCCAGATCACTTTCCTGGTCTTTATTAGTATGGACTGCAGCCCATCATCATGGAGGAGAGGAGTTGGTAGGGAGCAGATGAGATAATTGCCTAAAATGAACTCTACCTCCACAGGACACAGAATCACTCAGTGGCATCACAGCTTATTCCGGCTTAAGTCAGCTTCCTCTCTCCAGGCAGTAGCTGGGTCTTACATATGTTATGGGCACCATATGCTCAGCCTAGACCCAGTCCCAAGCTTAGACAGTCAGCCTATAAAGCAATGGATGTTCTCTCCTCCAGACCTTTCTAGGTGGCATCCCCCTCCTTCAGGTGCAGGCTGGTTGGCAGCCATAGAAATCTGCGTGCTCACTGTCTAAGCAAAGCTCCATCAGTCCAAAGGCCCAAACTCTTCCTATCTGCTAGTTCCCAAGGGTGGCACAGCTCTGTGCAGCAGGGACAGCCTCTCCAATGGTGCTGCACCTTCTGCAAGGCTGTGTGGCTTTCAGAGAGTAGTTTAGGTTGGAAAAAAACCTTTTAAGATCATGGAGTCCAACTGTTAAGCAGCACTGCCAGGTCACCACTAAACCATGGCCCTCAGCTCCACATTTACATGTCACCTCCAGAGATGGTGACTTCACCACTGCCCTGGGCAGTCTGTCCCAGGGCTTGACCACCTTTTGAGGGAAGTAATATTTCCTAATGTCCAACCTAAACCTCCCCTGGTGCAACTTGAGGCTGTTTCCTCTTTCTGTGTGTTCCTTGGGAGAAAAGACCAACCCCTACCTGGCTCCAACCTCCTTTCAGAGAGTTGCAGAGTGTGAGAAGCTCTCCCCTGAGCCTCCTCTTCTCCAGGGTGAACAACCCCAGTTCCCTCAGCTGCTCCTCAAAACACTTGTTGTCAGTTGTCACACTATTTCATGAGGGCTTTGTGCTGGTGGCAGGTCATGACTGTGTAAGTATGGCCCAAGTCTCTGAAGGTTCCCTTTCCTGTGTTTGTTATAAGATGACCCAAGTCCCAGTGTTGTTTTCTCTGCTGGGCTTATTGAATGGAGAGCACAGTGCACCAAAGAAGGTCAGGGAGGGGCCTCATTGCCTCCCAGCTGCAGCCAGTTAGCTAATGAGACCTAGGGGCTATAAAGTACCAAGGAGGAGGTGAGTGCTAGGAGAAAGCTAAAGGTCTGGAGAGGAAAGAAGGAACTTGAGAGGAACAGTGTGAGGAAAAAAAATGGGAGAAGAAGAGGAATGGAAGCAGCTCTCAAGATTCATGAGGGGTGAGTAGGACCATGCATGCTTGCTGGGCTGGAGGCCAGAGGAGAGCCTGGGCTTCCCATTCCCTGCAGAAGGGGGAAAAGCTGCCTTGGAGGCAACTAAGCAGCAGAACAGGGAAAAGTCCTAGTGCTGGTTTATATGGCCTGAGATTTGGTTGGTTGGAAAAGGAAGAGACCCTGCTCTAGCCAGGCAAAAAGGTCATGTTTGCCTGGTATAATGCTTAGATTTCTCTGAGGTGGAGGCACAGAGAGTAGCATGGTTGTGGCAGTAAAATACTTCCTCTAACTTTGTTTCCCTAGAAAACTGGCTGGGTCAGCCTGATGGCAGTGCTGTAGCAGTGTGCAGCAGCTTCTTGTGCCTCAGTTGTCCCAGGAGGAGTCAGCTTTGCTGAGCTGCACCATGTAACTGTGTGCAGGGTATTGAGGGCCATGTACAACAGGTAGTGTGGCTCATCTGCCTGGGGGTGGCTTACACCACATCAGTGGCTTTGAAATCTCTTGTCAAGTGAGGTTTTTACTGGAGTCCTCACTGGAGGCTCCTTTGTGGAGCTAAGATGGTTTGTGCAAAGCTAAGAAGCAGAACCCCCAGCTCCTCTCTGCTTTGAGGCAGCTGTGTCCACTCACAGCTTGCTACAGCAGCTGCAGGTCCTCTCTTTACCCTCTAAGAGGAAGAGACCCTGACTCTTTATTAGCCTCCTGATATTGGCCTCTGATGCTTGAATGGGTTGGTGTGGAGGGGAGAAGGCAGTAAGCTCTTGCCTTCAACCCACTTCTGGACACAAAGCTGTAACTAGAGCCTGAATTGGAAGTTTCAGGCCAAGAGCAAATCCTCCCAAAGCAGTGAACCTGCTGGAAGCATTTTCTTTCCTGCTTTCTGAGGGGACACATCTCTTTGCCACTTCAGTGAGCAGGAAGCTTTAGTGAAAAATGTTTCCTTCTGCTTGTGCCCTGCTTGGTTTGGTTTGTTCTTATGAGTTGGGGATTGTTTTGTTACTGTAGAACTAGATGTCATGTTACTTTTCTGTGTTGGGTGTTTTTTCTTTCCCAGCCTGGTGTAGTGTGAACATTTCTTAGGGTTATTTGCTGCAGGGAAGATGTGGAAAGGACTGTGGTAACAGTAGGCAGAAACTGAGCCAGGGCCTAGGCTTTGGAAGAACCTTGCTGCCTGCCCTCAGCTGGGCTCAGCAAAGCCATCAGCATGAAGCCCAGGTGGGAGCAATAATGACCCAGCTCTACAGTGAGAGGAGAAGTGGGAGTGGTTGGAGCAGGGCAG
>VWZX01010275.1:0-25300 GCA_013399015.1 Galbula dea
AGGGGATGATTTAGGGGTGAGAGTAGTGTAAGGCTATTGGTTGGACTAGATGATACTTGAGGGTCCTTTCCAACCGTACTGATTCTGTGATTCTGTGATTCTGTGATCTTCCCTGTGCACACAAACCTCAGCAGAAGGGAAGAAGCATTTTTGTTTTCCTGGTCTTGTGGTAACTCTGGGAGCTTGCATGCTAGAGGTGTCTTTCCTGTCCTGCCATGCTTTGAGCTGGTATTAGTAATAAAAGAAAAATGAAGGCGTTATTATTAAGATTGTAAAATTAATCTTATTTGCAAAGGAAAGTTTGTCAGCTTTCACATTGTAAAGAAAACAGGATGTAAAAGTATGTAGAACAATTTGAGTGCATTTCTAAACTTTCTTAGGCAGCACTGTCATCTCACTGATCAAGTGGGAAGAAAAAAAAATTAAAGAATCTTATTAATTTCCAAATTCTAGAATGGTGGCTTTACTTTTAGACATGTTTCAATCTCCTATTGTGCCTGGAATTACTTTTTTTCCATTTTAATATGGAGTTCTCCATAACCGTGTAAGTAAAAGTTTTGTATGTTCAGCCTATGTTTAAATTTTCACTCTAATAAAGCACTAAAAAATCAGAAATCTCTGGCTGCAGGAATAGAAAAAGTTCAAAGTTCATCTCATAATCATAAGCAGACATCTCCCTCCCTCTTCTCTTTCTCCACATTCATTCTTTCCGCTTCCTTCTCTCCAATTTCTTACTTTTTTTTTCCTTTTCCAAGAGGTCAGAATTAAATATCCACTCTTCTCCTCTGGATGAGCTGTAATTTAATATTATGATAGTTCTATCAGGGCCTAACAACTCAGGTTTGGCATAGAATTATGTAATTTTAGAAAATATAAAGTAGTAATTTAAAAGCTCAGGCTATGAAAAGAAGGAATAGTGGAGTTTAGTAAAAGCATATGTTGCTTATGGGGAACTCAAAACCACATTCAAATTCAGCTTTTGCCAAATCACGTTACATTGGTAGAACTCCTTTAAATTTCCCCAGCGGGGCTCATATGGCAGGATCTTTGTTCCTGTTATACAGTACAAAAGAGATTCATAGGTCTTTTTTTACTTTTTCTCTTTATTTCTTTTATAAAATGATTATGTCATTTATAAATTCACAAATCAAGAGCTCATTACATCTTTTGGTTTTTTGACATCATGATTCCCAACAACAGAGCTCCTAAAAGGCACAGTAACATGGGAAAAACTTTATCACATACAGGCACTTTTCTGTTGAGACAGCTCTGTGCCAGGAGCTAATGACTTTGTTTTATAGTGAGGTACATTTGGTGTGTGGAAAGTGTACTTGACTGCAACAGAGTCTGGAATCTGAGTACAGCTGCCATGAGAGAGCTAGAGCTGTGCAAGACAGAAAATATACATGTTGTATTTATTTAGTTCAGAAAATATTTGTAATTTTTGGAAAAATCTTAACTTGAAAATTTTAAAGGGAGACTTTTTTCCACACTTTTTGCAGGTAAAGGCTCTTCTAAAATTTAAGCAAAAAATGTATGAATGCTGTTTTTGTTGTTAACTGAAAGAAAATATGTAAAATCAAAACAAATGCTTGTTCAAGGATCTACAAATATTCTGAAGAGTTTTATTTTCTGGGCTGACATTGTATACAGGATTTTCTTCCTCACATTAATGGTAAGGGACATTTAAAACAGACATCTATCTGAGAGATTAGAGGCCAAATTCTTTGGTAACGTAATGTCAAAGTGGTGTACCAGCAGTCTTGGACCAAGGACACATTTGGCACCATGTGTCCTGTGTCTATGCATAGACTAGCATGTTAGATATAAAATAAAAAGTGTGATGACAATGTAACTCTGAAGAAACTGAGGCAATTACAGACTGAAAACCTTTAAGGCTTTAAATACACTATTAACTCTTTATGACTAGTCTTTTGTTCAGGGATTTCCAACTCAAATCACAGAAAGTCACATATAGCAGAACTTTGTGCCAGGCTGTGAACCCTCAGAAGACCTTTCCTGTAGTATTTTATAGGGTTTGGAAAGATATTAACAAAAGGTCTATCTTAATCTGAAACTTCTATGTATGCATTTCATCAAGTGATGTTTAATACACTGCCTATCAAATTGTGGATCTATGTTGAACATCTTCATCACTTTGGCAGAATAGAGGTATTAAATATGGCAAACCTTAATGTTTTCTGCACACACATAGTACAAATATTCTGTTCTCTTTATGGAAAAAAAAAGATAATAAGCATGATAAGGGAGATCATGGTAATGTATCATTATGTTATGCGTCAAACCAAAACCTCTTTTGTGGAGAGATGTACCAGTAGTACTGACATTTGTGTGCTGTCATCTTCATAAAACCCAGTCTCTCCAAGTGCCTCTGTAAATGGTCATAAGGATGGATATGCTCGTAACAGAAGAGAATTCTTTGGATCATGTGCTCTGATGATGTATACAGAAAATTATTTGCAAAATTCACTTGGCTCTATCTGATAAGTGTGAACACTATTGTGATGCTTTGGCAACAGGGCTGGAGTGGGGAAAACTTTCACTGTATTGTAATAAAGTCAATGTCCCCATAAAAGAAGTGTTTTCTCCTTTTATTGTTTTGTCACTTTTGCATATTTTATATTTCCAAAGATGGAGTTAAAATCACACCCTGTTAAAATCAGGTTAGTCAGAGTGTGTATTTTCATAATTTAAAATGGCATTTTATAAAGGTTTTAAAAAAAAACAATTCCTTTCAGAAAATAGGTATATACGGTAGTTGCACTTAAAGTGGATTATTCTTCTGAAGTTTTTCCTGCTTCTTGCAGCATTTGTTATCTTACAAAAAGTTTTAAAGTCCTAAACATTTCTGAAGTGGGGTGAAGTGTACTGCTGCAGCTTACTTACTCATAAACAAAAGTTTTATAATCTCTTTTACTTATAGGGAAGCAGAAATACATATGAGGTCAAGAGTTACAGGGGTGTCTAAGAATTATATTTATTTATTGTATATCTGTAGGCTACATTTTGGGCATCTCAGATTTTAACTAAAGGTGAGTTTGTAAAAGAGCAAAGTGCCTACCCCATATCAGTCCTGACTTGCTGAGACTTGCACCCAATGTTCTATGTCTTCAGCAGGAAGACCTAATGCTAAAAGTATGTATATGCTATATGTATAAAAACAAACCCAAAACTTCCTACCAAGTCTAACATCAAATGTGCTCAATCAAAAAAAAAAAAAACAAACACCAAAAAACCAAACCTTAGCAAATAAATAAGAAATTCTACATTTTCAATCCACCACCATTCCTATTCTGGAAACTCGTAACACTCTACTTTTGTCTTTTCTAGTGTACTCCTATAGCCCAGATACTAAACAGTCTGCAGCTGGAGCTAAAGTATAAACATTTTATCAGTGATGTCTTAGCTCAAGTGTGGTTCACTCTCCCACGACCACATTGGCCTTGCATAGCTAACAGAATTATCAGGAAAGAAAATGTAGTATCAGTTTATAGTGATATGAAGATAAACCAGTATGAGGTCAGAATGCATCCTCTGGAAAGATCTTTTTAATTACAGGATGCCAATTTAAACAGTTATTACTCTAATCATAACCATACCTTCAACAAATAATATATGTGATTTAAAGAAATATTTCAGTGACACATATGTCCCTAGTGAAAATGTAATTAAGGTCAAAGAAGGATGCAATAAGAAAGCTGAATAGTGCATTGTTGCTAGTTCTTCTTGGTGACGTGGGTGACTGAGTCCAAAGACACCTTTAATTCTTCACCCACAGAAAAAATGCAGACTCTGTGCTGGTGCCTTTTCCTTTATAATAACAAAACCGAAACGGATAGGAAAAACTTACACTATAAATAAGAGTGGGTTAATATGACCATGTAAATATAATAACCATTTAAAAATCTGCTATAACAAATCATATAGTGCCTTTAGCTCGAGCTACTTAATAAAGAACAAAATATACTGGAAGAAGTTTCTGTACTGCAAGTTTTCAATGGACTTGCAAGTGGTAAAGGAACTATTTCAAATAGAAATTGCTATCAGAGGAGGTGCACTAACAACTACAGAACTATACTTTCCTGCTGATGAACACTTACAACACACTTTAATGTTAAGGCAGGCAGGAGGTATTCAAAACCCATCTGGACACTCTTCTGCGTGACCTGGTCTAGGGAATCCTGCTGTGGCAGGGCGGTTGGACTAGATGATCTTTTGAGGTCCCTTCCAACTCCTAATATTCAGTGATTCTGTGTGACTATTTAAAACTGTTTCCTTATCACTTGCTAACAGAATTTCTTGTAATGTGTACATGTTGCTAGAAGTGTAAAATACAGAATCTGAGAAATGAGAAGTGGTTTTTTCTCAGATTAAAATTCCACTTCTAATATTGAGTACAACAGCTCTTGTCTATGGCATACCAGAGAGAAAGACTTTGTTGGTATAATAATTCCTTGAAAGTCAAAGCAGAATGCAATTTTGAATAAATGCTGGAGAATTATGCTGCAACAGCACCATCAGTACAGTCTGGGGAAGGTTACCTCATAAAGACTGTCTGAATTGGTTCCACATATTAAAAAAACATAAATGTAATGTATAATGACTCTCATGACAAGTGACTTTCTTTGAGTTGCAAAGCTGACAAGATGGTGCCATTCATAACCAATGTCCAAATGATACGCTTTGGGCTTTAACTTTCTCTGTAGTTTCATTGCAGCTAAACTGAGGAAGTGTGGTCTGGATGATTGGGTAGTGAGATGGATTGTGAACTGGTTGAAGGACAGAAGTCAGAGTGTTGTGGTCAATGGGATGAAGTCTAGATGGAGGCCTGTGTCTAGTGGAGTCCCTCAGAGGTCAGTACTGGGACTGGTACTTTTGAATCTATTCATTAATGACCTGGCTGAGGGAACAGAGTGCTCTGTCAGCAAGTTTGCTGATGACACTAAACTGGGTGGAGTGGCTGACACACCGGACAGTTGTGCTGCCATTCAGCGAGACTTAGGCAGGCTGGAGAGTTGGGCAGGGAGAAACTGAATGAAATTCAACAAGGGCAAGTGTCGAGTTTTTCACCTGGGAAAGCCCAACCCCATGTATGAGTATAGGTTGGAGACTGACCTCTTAGAGAGCAATGAAGGGGAGAGAGATCTGGGGGTCCTGGTGGATGGAAGGATGACCATGAGCCAGGAGTGTGCTCTTGTGGCCAGGAGGGCCAATGGGATTCTGGGGTGGATTAGAAGGGGTGTGGTTAGTAGGTCAAGAGAGGTTCTTCTTACTCTACCCTTGTGAGGCTGCATCTGGAATCTTGTGTCCAGTTCTGGGCCTCTCAGTTCAAGACAGANTTGGAGAAGAGGAGACTAAGGGGTGACTTCACCTATGCTTATAAAAATATGTGAAGGGTGTGTGTCAGGAGGATGGGGTCAGGCTCTTCTCAGTGAAGCCCAGTGACAGGACAAGGGGCAATGGTTGTAAGCATTGGAGGTTCTGTGTGAACACAAGAAAGATTTTTTTCCCAGTTCAGGTGCCAGGGCACTGGAACAGACTGCCCAGAGAGGTTTTGGAGTCTCCTTCTATGGGGATATTCAAAACGTATCTGGATGTGCTTCTGTGTGACCTGGTGTAGGGAATCCTGCTGTGGCAGGGTGGTTGGACTAGATGATCTTTCAAGGTCCCTTCCAACTCCTAACATTCTGTGATTCTGTGATTTCCTTGAAGAATTATGATGTTCTACAGAGAACTTAAAAAGTTACTGACTACACTGTACTTGACCTAAAAATAGGGCATAAGCACCTGCTTAACTTTGAAAACAGTTCCAAACCACTATTGCACCAATTTACATTCTGTTTGAAGGTTTTGCTGGCAAATCATCTGCGATCTTTGTAAGAGGAGACTGAAGAAACAAGAGAAAGGGAACAAAGCCAAGGAGACTCTGGATGTTAGCACAGATAAGCAGCATACTTCATCATATCAGCTACTCTACCACTATCAGCAGTTGTTTACTGGTTTTGAACTTTGCACTTTGATGTAGGAAAATATAAATTACTCCGTGGATGACTAACCATATGGTTATGGGAACAATTTGCAAAGAGCCGCGGCATATGAATGTTATGTTTTAGTAGAATGGATAGGAAAAGTCTGATGTGTCTTCCTGTATTTCATTCAGCCACTACAAAATCTCAAGTACATAGTAACATAGTGACCCTTATCTTTCTTAAATTGGGTTCCTATTGTTTCTTCTCTGGGATCTGTTAGGTACGCAGCTGCAGAGTTCTGCATAAAAACTGGGTAGCATCAGTGAAACTTGTACAAATATTTAACAGAAAATCATGAGTTTTTCTAGCTGTTTCTACAACAGAGGCAGGTTTGGCAATTTGTCTATAACCATCAGAGTAAGATTTTTATGGTTTAATCTTCTCAATGTTGAAGTAAGAAATAAAAAATTATAGAACATCTTTAAAACCAGTTCTGTTTGGTTTTAAGCAGGTTAGCAAACTCCAGTGCTTCAAAAAGTTAATATTTCAATTTATAGACCCCCTTCATTATCTTTTCTGAAATCGTTAGGGTTAGACTCTCAGTGATACATCTATTAATACCCTCATGACTATAGCTTCTTCACCTTTTCTCTGTTTTCTGTGGTAGTT
Organism: Galbula dea; assembly: GCA_013399015.1. Taxonomy (NCBI): domain Eukaryota; kingdom Metazoa; phylum Chordata; class Aves; order Piciformes; family Galbulidae; genus Galbula; species Galbula dea. The sequence continues at coordinate 6,660 of VWZX01010275.1, forward strand.
AAATTTCTAGGAGGAAGAAAACACGTTAGTCTTCAATATTGACAAAATCTCTTCTCTATGCATTAGCAAGTTACTCTCCAAGGGAGTTACAATTAGCCAGATATTCACAAATTTTTTTGGTTTAATAATAATTCTTAATTGTCAGGAATTATCTATCTGATACTTCTATCTCGAATATGAGAGAGGTCTATGGCAAATATAAGAGAGTGATTGTTTCTATAATTAGAGCCAATAAAGGCATTTCTGAGAAAAATGTGGGTACTCTGGAGATTAGGCAAGAATTGGAACCACAGACCTCAACTGTAGGTACCTACAAATACATGTTTAATGACAATATTCTATTGACCGAAGAACACAGAACTTTGGATGGGATTTCTCCATGAAATTCGATGGAATGATTTTGGAAGACTCCAGTTGATATTCATGCCTACAAACCACAATTGTATTGATATGCTAATGTTTGCACATATTATTCATAGGCAAAGGTAGTCTGTAACTCTTCCAGAACAGCTCCCAGTGAAACTAACTTTGTTTGGGTAGGCATGATACTGAAGTGAATTGGAAGGGAATTTGCATGTATGTACATACAAATATATTTCTGGATGTTGCAATTGAGTCTTGCAAAATGATGTTGGATTACTTTTACATCTTTTATATATGTTTTATTTTTATACTTAATTTTTAAAATGTGTTTGATAACATTGAGTATTGACATTCTTTAAGTTAAATACCAAACAGAATATTTTGTTACACACATTGCACTGAACAGAAAATGAAGACCGTACTGTAGGTTGCATATAAGTCCATATGGAAATTGCATGTACAGCTTGCCTGTGTTCACTGCGTCTACTGCATATTGCAGAAGATAGGAATGCACAGCAGGAAAAATTCACTAGTCTCTGAGTTGCATATTCTTAATTTGTGAAGTTTTTCATAAAAGCACAATGGTTGTTGCTTGCTAGCAGCTGATATCATCTGCCAGCTCTGTAGATTCCCTTCCATTTTCTGGAACGCGTCACAGATGTCTACCCTTTACAAGTCACACCTGCAGGACTTGAAACAAATCTTTTAAGAAAAGTGGAAGATGCGTTCAAACTTGAACATGTAAAAGAGAAGGCATAAAAGCTGCTCTTTTCTTTAAGATTTTAATAAGTTTTTCTTCAATTTTTGAGGTGACAAATATATTTTTGGTAGTCTTCGTGTTCTGTTAGTTTGTTAAGGGCTTTCTCCTCTATTCCTGCATGTGTCTGTATAAATAACAATCCTTGCACTACTGTACACACTAGACACTACATTTGTGTGTGTATGTTTGTCTGCATATGTTACAAAACCTTAATATATCTTGCCTTTGTCTTCAGCAATGCAGTAGGAGTGAAATGAAAACCTTTATATCCTTCACACCATTGTGTATAAAACCAAATGCTGCTGAACAGCATCTCTTACCTACTCTGTCTCCAGAAGCATATAACGCTCTGAAGCATTTTTGAATTAAAATTATTTTGCCATTCTCATCTGAACTAAACACAAAGAAAAAATTCATTTTAAGTATGAAATTACCAAAAAAAAAAGTAAGTCTTCCAGTTAAAAAATCATTAGCTTTGCTGTATCCATGACTACAGTAAGATAGCCAGAATTTTGAGATGCAGACATGGTTTCTATCTATAAGGTGTGTCTGATAGCAGTAAGTGGTTTAAGGATGTCACAAGCTTACTATTTCATGTAAGACTTGTTCAGGCAACATGTAAAACAATTTTTGTTAGTGGCTCTTGTACTATATAGTAGGATGGTACTTACCTCTTGCACTGTGCACTTATCTGTTGGGTATCTCGCTGTACATCATTGGACACAGGCAGCTGTCAATAAGATAGGAACCTAGAGAGAAATATTTGTTTCCTAAAAGATTACTCCTGTTCTTTCCCATCTTCATCATGATGGGATCATGGAGTAGTATCTCTGGATTGAGACAACCCAAGATAGGGGAGATGCCTCTTAAATTTTGTTCTGCTATTTTTGAATACAGATGATCTGCACGTATATTAGGAGAAGCAAATTGGTTAACAACTTCCTGTACTTTGCTGATGTCCAGGACTAGGGCTGGGCTGGCCACCTCATGAGTGACAGATACTCTCTCTTAATCCCTTTTCCTTGCCAAAGGGGAAAAGGAAGGGAGTAAGGGAGAGAGACTTATGGATTGGAAAAGAGCTTTAATGGAAATAATACACTAAAATATATACAAATATATGCAAAACAAATACCAAGACCAAACCCCTGATGGCAATTACATCACTGTCACCACTGATGCTGTGGGTAGGTACTGGGAAAGTCTCAGACTGGACTCAGTGGCAGACAGAAATCAGAGTCAGGAGCTGGATTCTGGAACTGGATTCGGAAACACACTGATTGAGATCAAAGGCAGAATGGACAGTCTTCCTCAGTTACTGGCCGTTGAAGAAGAGAGCTTGATCCCTCAACTTTATACTGAATGTGATATATATGTGGAATGTAATACCAGCTTAGGGTCACCTGTCCTGTCCTCTCCTCCCCAGAAGTGCAGCCTTTTACTCTGCACCAATATCGTGGTACACAAGATTTAGCAGTCACCTTGGTCTGCATACCAATGCTTGGTACTAACTAGAAATATTGGGTCTTATCATTGCTAGAAGCAGACTTTGTCTGCAAAAACATGCTGTTAACTTCAGAAAGTGCAGCTACCTAGAAGAGCCTTAGCTGAAAAGTAAAACCGCTGAACAGAATTAGTTCTGTTCTAGCTCAGATCAGGACAGCTGATAAAGAAGGCAGGACTGGCTCTCACTTTCATTGTATTTAATTTTAGGATGCATAGGTTGTCTCAAGGATGATGTATGCATGCAACAGATAGAAAAGTGAAATTTTAATGTAAGAGAAAATAGCTAAATCATGAAAAGAAAGTGAGAGAATAAATCTGAAGAAAATATGAAGCTCGAACTCTTCTGTAAGTTGTACAAATTAACTATTTCTGGATTTATTTTGTGTCTTTGAAAAAAATATAAGACAGTTAAGCTGATCAGGTACCCATAGTTGAGAATGGGGAGCTCTCATTAACACAGTGACAAAGTTCTGACTTTAAGTATTCAAGAATCAAATTCCAAAAATTTGTCCTGATTTGGTATCACTAGTGTAGCCAAGTTATACGTATCTATTTTTAATCCATCTTTTTCCCCTGGAAGATATTGTTACATAAATATATACTTGAGATTTAATATTATAAGTACAAAATACTTAGGATAAGTAAGTGAGGCTTGCTCAAAAACTTACAGTTGGATTTCACTATAAATTTAATCATAGAATCATAGAATAATAGAAAATTTTAGACTGGAAGGGACCTTTAAAAGTCATCTAGTCCAACCCTCCTTACAATGACCAGGTACATCTTCAACTAGATCAGGTTGCTCAGATCTCTGTCCAATCTGAGCTTGAAAACTGCCAAGGATAGAGCATCTACTACTTCTCTGGGTAACCAGTTCCTGTGTTTCATCACCCTCATTGTAAAAAATGATGAGTATGTCATTATTTTACCATCTTACTCAGCCTATAATAGGATTAATTGTGATGTTATGGGTATAATATTTACTGTTGAAAGAAAAATTATTACCACAACCTGTAATTTAATTCAGCAACAAGATACAAATTATGGAGGAATAATTCCTTGGGCATTGCTCAGCATTAAGCTGAAGGCCAAAAACTCTCTCTGTTTCTATGTGTTAAGTTTACTGCAGAATAATTCTAGTCACTAATAATTACAGTACAGGAGTCTACTCATCTCATAAAATCATATCAGCAACAACAAAAAGTGCAGGTTTATTTATTTATGTCATTGATCTTTATTAGGCTGGTGAAAGCTGTAAGTAAATGCCAGAAGTCCGCTTCACTGAGAACCATTGTGGGTCTTTACAAGTATAACGTGAGGCTGCAAATACACAGCATGTTTGTGTCCAGACAAAGTCCTTCTTTAATTTTTTTCCTAGAATTTTAGGATTTCAGCTTAGTTACCTAAACCAAAACTTTAAAAATTCATCAGTTGCATTGAAGAAAAACATCTTATATCCTTGTATAAGAAACAGGAAGGTTTACAGATTTTCTGAACTAACTGCTGACTGATTTCAGCAATTCAGTAAATTGTTTAAGTGCAACTTTTTTTTAAAATTTTTTTTTTAAATTGGATTTACTAATACATTTAAAAAGCAGTTTAAATATAAATAATGTTCGGATTAATAGTTTCATGGTTGTATTTTATTAGAAATACATGAAGAAATAAGAGACTAGTGAAAATTGGACATCGTAACAGGTTGCACATTTAAAAGATTGGTCAGATTTTCCCCAATCTCCGCAGAAAAAATGTGTTTGTCTTTCAAACTGCATGTGGCAACTTCTCCATTAAGCTAATTTTATTATCACTGTAATAAAGCAGTAAACAACTGGATTTATAATGGAGCCTGACAGTCAGCTTGATGGGGAGCAACTTTAACTTCTGCTGTTGGTTATTCTGCTTTTGCTGTACCCACTTTGCATTCACAAGAGCAATTTAGCAAATCTGAGAGACATCAAAAGTTTGCTAGGAGAACTCCAGAATTTATGACATAAAACCCTATCTCCTTCAATATGACTAACATATGGTCTTAAAGAATTTCATCAAACCTATCTAGAGGGACCTGCTCCAGAAAATGTTTGTTATTCTTTCAGTAACTCTGTTATCTGTCAGTGTTGCAGTGACTGTTAAGTATAATGTTAGCAATTATGATTTCTACAAAAGGAGATGGTTTTAGATGCATAACTTTACTACTAGGTTTGCAGTTATGTCTTCCCAAAACAGGTATCACACATCTTTTTAGTGATGATAGAAATTCTTTTTTTTAATGTGACAGGAAGATATAGTGCATTGTTGGCTTTATTTCCCTTCAAAAGCATTTAAAAATTTAAATCCAATCATAAAAATCTGTATCAACATCCACTGAAAAACACTATATTTATTACTGAAACCTGTCAGTTTCAAAAGATTTAATACACTGTGGTTAATCCATTCTGTTTATAGTTACAAAATTTATGGAAAATGAGTCAGAAATGCTGTTATACAATTGCTAGATTAAGTTGTTAAATACAGTGGGACCTATTCTCTTGCACTATCTTGAATAACCAGAATTATGTCTCTGACTGTACATACCAGTAGTCCATAAAAGCACATTTGTTCATTTACTTAAATCCTAGCAGATATTTTCTGGTTTTAAAAGCCATCTGGTGGCTGATAAGAAATGTAAAATCTTATCTCCTTTCTTAAGGCCAGTGGATCACATCCAAATGGAGAATTAAAGCTCCAGTAATGCCACCATCTTGGCTGTAATCTGATGTTTCAAGAGGTCACTGGATCTGAGAGTAACAACGCATTAAGAATGTCACAGGAATCACAGAATCACAAGAGGATGTGGTGGAAGAAGACACGACCAATTATTTTCTCAATGCAACTTTTTTTCCCCTGTTTCTGTTCAGGAGGAAATAATTTAAAGGCAGTTGGATATACTGCCATTTGCTGTACGATTGGATAAAGATTAATTAAACCTTCAGATTGAGCATAAAGTTAGAAAGCAGCATTTGAGAATTAAACTGTTCAGATGTCACAGTTATGTTTTAGTTGAAAAATGGTTACACAATTTTCAGTAAAAAAGTATCATCTGTTGTCACTACCTTTTGATATCAGAATTCCTTTATGTCCTAATAGTTTTCATAGAAGTATAGAATGCTTGGGTTAGAAGGGACCTTTACAGAATCACACAGAATCATTACGGTTGGAAAGGACCCTCAAGATCATCTAGTCCAACCTATAGCCCTACATTACTCTTATCCCTAAATCATCCCCTGAAGAAACACATCCATCCTCTTCTTAAAAACCTCCAGGGATGGTGACTCCACCACCTCCCTGGGCAGCCTATTCCAATATCTTACCACTCTTTCAGTAAAGAAATTCTTCCTAATATCTAATCTAAACCTACCCTGGCACAGCTTGAGCCCATTCCCTCTGGTCCTGTCACTAGTCACAAGGGAGAAGAGGCCAACACCTTTAATTAATGATCATCTAGTCCAACCACCCTGGCAGTAAGCAGGGACATATTTAACGATACCAGGTTGCTCAGAGCCCCATCCAACCTGGTCTTAAATGTTTCCAGGCATGGAACACCTATGGCTTCTCTGGGCAATGTGTGGTTAGCTTTAAAAAATGTCTCCCTTATAGCTGGTGTAAAAATCTACTCTTTTAGTTTAAAACCATTACCCCTCGTCCTGTTGCAACAGGGCCTGCCAGAAAGATTGTCCCTATCATTCTTATAGGCCGCCTTTAAGTATTGAAAGGCTGCAAAAATGTCTCCTTGGACCTTCCTCTTCTCAAGGCTGAACAAACACAGAGCCTTTCTGAGCCTTTCTTCAGAGGAGAGTCACTCCAGCCCTCAGATAATTTCTGTGGCCCTCTTCTGGACCCACTCCAACAGGTTAATGTCTTTCTCATGCTGAGGACTCCAGAGCTGGACATAGAACCCCAGGTGAGGTCTCATCAGAGTGGAGGAGAGGGACAAAATAAGCTCCCTTCACCTGCTTGCCATGCTTGTTTTAAATTAGCCAAGGATATGGTTGGCCTTCTGGTTTGCAAGTGCACATTGCAAGTTCATGTCCAGCTTTTAATCAGCCGGTACCCTGAAGTTCTTCTGTACAGGGCTGCCCTCAATCCCTTTGTACTCCTGCCTGTACTGACACTTGGGGTTGCTTTGACACAGATGCAGGACTTCCCACTTGGCCACTTTGAATCTCATGAGGTTCACACAGGGCCTCTTCTCAAGCTTGCCCTGGTCCTAGTGGATGGCATCCCATCCCTCAGGAATGCCAACTGCACCACTTGGCTTGATGTCATCTGCTAACTTGCTGAGGTTTTCATTCGGTCCTTCTGTCTATGTCATAGATGAAGATATCAAACAGCATTATTCCCAGTAGGGACCCTTCACACCACTCATCACTGATCTCTGTGTGGATACTGAGATGTTGACTAATACTCTCTGGATCCAATAATCTAGCCAATTCCTCATCCACTGAATAGTCCATCCATCAAATCCACATCTCTTCAATTTAGAGAGAAAAATGTTATGAGGGATCATGTCAAAGGCCTTATAGATGTCCAGAGAGCTCTTCCCTTGTCCGTTTGTAGTCACTCCATCATAGAAGGCCACTTGAATGTTCAAACAAGACTTGTCCTTTATGAAGCCATTCTAACTGTCTTGAATCACCTCCCTGTGCTCCTTGTACCTTAACATGTTCCTTCTAGGAGAATCTGTTCCATGATCTTGTCAGACACAGAGGTGAGACTGACAGGCCAGTAGTTCCCAGGGTCCTCCTCTCTACCCCTTTTAAAAAAGGTTGCAATATTTCCCCTTTTCCAGTCACCAGAGACTTCACCCAACTGCCATAACTTTTCAAATATAATGGAGAGAGGCTTGGCAACTACATGAGCTAATTCCCTCAGGACTCAGGGATGCATCTTGTCAATCCCAGTAGACTTACGTATGTTCGAGCTCCTCAGGTGGTCTCAGACCTGACCTTCTTTTACAGTGGGAGGGATATTGCTCCCCTGGTCCCTCTCTTGTGGCCCATCTTGAGAGGTGTGGGAGAAAAGACTGCCAGTGATGACTGAGGAAAAGTTTATTGAGTACCTCAGCCTTCTCATCCTTGTTGCCAGCTTTCCAATTGTCTTTTTTGGGGGGGGGGAAGCAGGGGAGGTGGAACGACATTTTCTTTGTTCATTTCTTTCTGTCTGCTATCCCTATAGAAGCCCTTATTATTATTTGTGCACCTTGCCAAGTTCAGCCCCAACCACACCTTGGCCTTCCTAACCCCATTGTTAAACAACTGGGCAGGTTCTCTATGCCTTTCTTAAGATACCTGTCCCTGCTCCACTGCCTCTGCATTTCCTTACTGCTTTTTAGTTTAACCAGCTAGTCTTGACTCATCCATACTGGTCTCTTGCCTTCCTTGCCAGTTTTCTTACCACTGGTGACCAAGAGCTGTTGCACTCTACGGAGAGCATCCTTAGAGATCTTCCAGTTCTGTTCTTCTGCCTTGTCCCTGGTGGCAATTTCCCAGAGTGTCCTATTAACTACTTAAACAGCTGGAAGTTTGTTTTACTAAAATTCAGGATCCTGACTTTACTTTTCACTTGACCTGTATGCCTCAGGACTGCTTACTCCACCAGTGTACTATCACTTCAGCCAAGGCTGTCTTTGGTCTTGACATCACTGATTAGCGCACTTGCATTGGCAAATATCTAGTTCACTCTTGCTTCCCCTCTAGTAGGGCATTTACTTGGATTGTTACCTGGAGTCTCCTGGGTTGCCTACAGCTCACCATGATACTTTTTCAGCAGATTTCAGGGTTGTTGAAGTCTTTCAGCAGGATGTGAGCCTGTGACTGCAAAGCCTCCTGTAGATGAAGTGAGAAGACTTGGTCAATATGCTACCTTTGACTGGGTGGCCTGTACTAAACACCAATCACAAGATTCCCTTTATTGCCTTATTTTCCAGTTCTTACTTATTAACTTTCAGCTGCTTGTGTCTATTCTTCAGAGACAGCTCTTTACACTGTATCCACTTCTGGATGCCGAAGGCAACATCTCCACACCCTCGTTGTTTACCTGTCCCTTCTTGAACAATCTGTAGCTGTCGATAGCCACATTCCAGTCATGAGATTCATCCCATCAAATTTTGGTAATGCCAAGCAGCCTGTAGCTTTTTAGCAGCACAGTCACTTCCAGCTCCTCCTGTTTGTTGCTCATGCTGCATGGGTAGGTGTAAAGGAACTTCAGCTGGGCTGTTGACCCTATCGCCCTCTTAGAGGAGAACTCCTTACTTCCTTTGAAGAATTTCCTTGGTTTTCCCTGTTTGCTCCTATTACCTCAGAATCCCCTGGCACATCTCTGTAAGGCTTCAAGTGTACTGCAATTTACACAACACACCTTAGAGCAACAGGTTGAGAGGCCTCCCTAACACTCTGTCCTTCTAACCATGGTGTGTCATCTCACAGCTTGTCATAGGCAAGCCTAATATTCCCTCCCTTGTTAAGTCTAGTTTAAAGCTCTGCCAATAAACCCTACTAACTCGTGAGCAAAGGCCCTCTTCTTCCCTTCAAACAGGTGAATCTCATCCATGAAACATACTTGTCAGAGTTGGAAGGGACCCTAAAGATCATCTAGTTCCAACCTCCCTGCAATGGGCAGGGACATGTTCCACTAAATCCAGTTGCCCAGAGACCCATCAAGCTTGGCCTTAAAAACTTCCAGGAATGAGGCTTCCAAAACCTCTACAGGCAACCTGTTCCAGTGTCTCATCACCTTAATAGTGAAGAACTTCTTCCTAATACCCAACCTAAATCTACCCTCCTGTGGTTTGTATCCATTGCCCCTAGCCCAAGCACCACCTGACATTCTAAAAAGTTCCTCACCAGCTTTCCTGTAGGCCCCCTTCAGACACCAGAAGGCCACAATAAGGTTTCCTTAGAGCCTTCTCTTCTCCAGAATGAATAACCCCAACTCTCTCAGCCTGTCCTCATAGGAGAGGTGCTCCAGTCCTCTGATCATTCTTGTGAACTTCTCTGCACTCTCTCCAGCGCTTCCATATCCCTCCTGTAATAGGGACTCCTGAATTGGATGCAATATTCCAGGTGGGGTCTCACGAGAGCAGTGTAGATGGGGAGAATCACCTCCCTCGATCTGTTGGCCACACTGTTCTTGATGCAGCCCAGGATATGGTTGGATCCAATGCCAGCAGTCCTGTTCCTATATAGACCATCCCGTTATCAAAACCACCAAAATTCTGACAGTGACAGCAGCCGTGTATTAATAAACTGAGTATATTCTCACCAGACCAACTAGCATCATGTGTCAGAAATTAGAACTTCTGAAAATTGTATTCGCCTGCTCTAAGGAAGCCACAGGGCTACAGAGTAAGTAAAGATTCTCTTACATGTAACTGTCGAAAAAATATGAACAATAAAAAATGCTTTATGGGAGTGCTGATAAGACTTAAACTACTTTCTGAACAGAGTATACAGACGTTGCCTTTTAAGTAAGTCTGATGACTAACTGGAACAAAATAAAAACTGTCAAAAAAATGAAAATGTCAACAAAAAATAAAATGTTACAGTGAGCCACTAATTACAGGATTCCCAAGAAACAAATAATCTTATTGTATTCTTTGAACTCAAAAAAACCCACTAGGTGTGAAGGTGTCCAAATATTTTTTCTGAGCTCTGCATGTGCATCCCAAATGTTATAACCACACAGAATCACAGAATGTTAGGAGTTGGAAGGGACCTCGAAAGATCATCTAGTCCAACTCCCCTGCCACACCAGGATTTCCTACACCAGGTCACACAGAAGCGCATCCAGATGGGTTTTGAGTATCTCCATAGAGGGAGACTCCACAGCCCCTCTGGGCAGTCTGTTCCAGTGCTCTGGCACCTGAACTGGGAAAAAATTTCTATGTGTATTCACATGGAACCTCCTATGCTTCAGCTTACAACCATTATATTTTTATGAAACTTATGATTCTGTATTGGAGGAAAGCACCTATGTGAAACAAACACATTTTTTTATCCAGTCTTCATGTTGGCTTTGAGCAAGTGGTAGTTTTTCCGACCTCCAGTTCTTAGAAATCTTTGTCAAGTCATAAGACTTTCTCTTTTTTTTTTTTTCTGAAGATTTGGCTTAGTCGCTGGTTAATGTCATCTTGTTTCAAGGTCACAGGAAGAGGGTAGAAGATTTCTCACTACAGTCCCAGTCATTGTGGGAGTGGTCCTTGCAACAGATCCTTTGCTGTATATTTTCTCCATTTACATCAACCACATCTGTCACAGCTCTAAAGTCTCCTCTTATAGTGTCTTACCCTCATTTCCATCTTGCCCTGTAATTTTGAATACCTACCCTTTGATTTAAGCATAAAAGTTTTGGTAGTTTTCTGTTGTGGGTTTTTCTTAACTCTGTGCTCTTTTACATCCAGTTTCATTGTACTTTTCATGAAATTGAATCCAGTTGGTAAATCACATGTAAAAGGTAACACTGGTGCACTTTTATAATGAAGGGTTCATTCTTTGTTTCTTACAAGACACTGTGCTACCCAGGCCCAAGGTAAATTCTGCATACACCAGCCCTTCATCCTCCAAACAGCTCCAGTCAGACAGGGTATATTAAGCAAATCCAGCCTAATATCAGAGGTGATCCTCACATTAATTGTTTTTACCTCTTGAGTAATAGGTTGTTACTAGACATACCTTTGCATATTCTTTATAAAAAAATTAACTTTTGGGGACAATACAAATTACTGTGGACTTAGAGAAGAAGTAGCTGCTGCTTCTCAGTAATTCAGAGATGACTGCCTTCAACACATCTCCAGCTACAACTGCGTCTTAAGAGTCTTGAAACCTGTGTCCCTAGGTTCAGGGGAATCCAAAGGTTTGTGATTCAGTGGAGAGTGGAAGTAAATTCCTTCCTTGGCCATTGTCTTTCTATGTAGCCTTGGATCATAGGGTGAGTCACTTAAATTCTCTGTGCTTCTATTCCTTCAAACACAAGAGGGAAAACAGAAATCACAGAAACACAGAACAGTGGAGCCTGGCAGGAAATGAATTTTCCAGCCTCTGCCCAGAGCGGGTTCAGCTGTGAGCTCAGACTGGGTTGCTCAGGGCTTCACATAGTCAGGGTTTGAAACCCCTCAAGGTTGGGGATGGCTCAACCTCATTGGCCCCAGCCCAACTGCTGGGCAATCCTAATGAGAAGAATCATCCTTCTTACCTCCAGCTCAAGCCTCTCATGTTTCATCTTGCACTGCCACTCACCCACGTGCCATTCACCACTGAGAAAAACCTGGCTATGACCCCTCCATCCTCTCCTGCTGATGCTGAGAATGCTGCTGGGGGCCTCCAAAGTTGTCCCAGCTAAACCAGCCCTGATCCTGCAGCCTATACTCATAAGACAAGGGCTCTGGCCCCACTGGCTCCATGGCATCCTCCCAGCTTCCACCAGTTCTGTCTACATTGAAAAGGAGAATGGTAGTTGATGTAATAAAAATAGTAGATTATGATGATAAGGGACCTATGATGTCTAGAATGGGAAGAATTTGCCAGACATTAAGGTGGCAATAATGAAACAGTTATCACAGTTGTTATAGTCTCATGCACCTCAACAGTGACCTGAATATCACCAGATTGTTTAATTGTAGAATCCAGTGAAAGAAAAAAGATGTTACATGTCTCCTAAAAAATATTTAAACTGATTATATGTTTAGTATTCAGTAAGGAATTCTTCCTTACTGTATCAATACTTTTCTTCAAGGTGACCTAGGAATAGATAAAAGTTTTATGAAAGAAAGGATTAGCAACATTGGCGATGAGAATTTTTTTCCCCCTAACCAGTGCTGTGCCTTATTAATATGCTTACCAAGTGACCTTGCTCAACAAATAATCCCTTATGGTGAGTCATATGTTATTTTTCTAACTGACATACCAGCACTCAAAAAAGGATGAAGTCCAAAATGTTTGTGCAGCACTGAAGCACCACACAGTCCTTATTTCAAGGCCTTAATTGGAACTAAATAATTTTACAGACACAATGTTGGTCCTCTGCATTTGTGTTAATCTAGTCCCCAATACTTTGACAGTCTCACGAACTCTTTTAAAGAGATTCCTCAGCTGTCACTTTTGGGCTGAATCTTCCAGCACATCCCTTAGAGGAGGAGAACACTTCCCTCCCTGTCTTACTCAAAAAATTCCCCTCAGCAAACAATTCCTAGCTCTTCTCTTCTCTCTCTCTCACCCTGAGATACCACAAATATTATCAGTAGGTTCGAGGATAAATTTTTTTGCAGTGACTGCGTACTCCTCTAAAGGGATGCTTTACAATCTGATTTCAGTCTCTCTGGCTGGGGTTTGGAGCTTTTCAGTGCTGGAGATGAATAGTGAAGTATAATATGTGTTGGAATGCAAACATTTTTCTCTTGCATTTTGATTCCAACCACAGACCCAGGGCACAACACTTTCTGGTTGCACTACTATATGCAGTAATGCAACTAAACAATGCTTTAGCAGCCCTGCAACCCTCATTTTCAACCTGATGTTGGTGCTGGATGCTTGCTACAAGAAATAGAAACAAAACTTCATCACTCAGCTACAGGAAAAATCTCCCCTGTGCCTTACAGGGAAAATATATAAGTTCAGCTGGGGAAGCCTCTGATACCCCTCTCTGGGTAAGAGAATGCCTTAATACAGCATGAGACCGGTGGGGAACAGAACTATGAGAAAAAGAGCACAAAGGGAAAGGGTAATAGACTTATTTCTGAACACAATGAAGGGGGTAAGTTGTAAAATAAAATGACAATAAATCAATAGACATTCTGAAATACTCAGAATATGCATATATCTATAAAATATCCAACAGTAATTTGCACAAATATTTCAATTAGAGTTATAGAAAGGAATTGTAGGAAAGAAATAGAAAATCTTAGTAATGGATTTGTAGAAAGCAGAGGTGACATATGCTCTGGAGCTAATCCAGCCTATTTTCCTGAGCAGTGGAACCATTCTCTTTTCAAATATTCCTTACATTTCTAACAGAAATTAGGGTGAAAGGTGGATTTGACCCACCCAGTATGAAGGAATGACTGCTCCGAATATTCACGGAGTCCTCATAGAGGTAAGAGTGAACTTTGTTTATTGTTTACATTACAGCACTTTTTATAGGGTCTTACAGGGTTCACATGGATAAAGCAAAGCTACTATTGGTTAAACTAACTTGTTCACATGCTTTGTTGCTAATTGCTTCTAACATAATTGGTTACATTCAAATCTACACACACTGTTACATCAACGCCCCCCTAGGTTCTACGGTTAGCATACCTTGCCTATCTCCATCTTGTCCTGTTTACAGCCTTACTATTTTTCCCGTATCTTCAAGGACATAGCCTTCAGGACCGTGGGCTGGGTTGTGCAAACAGGCTCTTGATAAGATGTCATGTCCTTGCTCTGCTAAAATATTCCCTACACCAGTCTATTTCCCTTCTCCTTTCTGGAAGCAGAAAAAGGGTCACAGGAGAAGTTTTTGCTACCTCTGAGCACCTCTGGAGGGTCTTCAGTAGCTAAAGCATGGTTCCAGCTCATGTGGCTGCTTGCAAGATTCATCAGGTGGTCGTGGGAGTTGTTAACAGATAGAATCACAGAATCATTAAAGTTGGAAAAGACCTCCAAGTTCATTGAGTCCAACTGTCATCTTATCACCAACATGCCCACTAAATCATGTTACAAAGTGCTACATCTACATGTTTTTGAACACCTCCACCACATCCCTGGGCAGGCTGTTCCAATGTTTAACAATGCTGTCTTAACGGTGCAACTTGAGACCATTTCCTCTTGTCCTCTCACTGGTAACTTCAGAGAAGAGACTGACTCCCAACTCGCTATGACCTCATTTCAGGTAGTTGTAGAGAGAGATAAGGTCTCCCCTCAGCCTCCTCTTCATCAGACTAAATAATCCCAGTTTCCTCAGATACTTCTCATAAGACTTATTCTCCAGAGTCTTCACCAGCCTTGTTGCCCTTCTCTGAGCATGCTCTGGACACGCACAGTATTTGAGGTGCAGCCTCGCCAGTGCTGAATACAGGGGGACAATCACTTCCCTGGTCCTGCTGGCCACACTCTTTTATATACACACCAAGATGCTGTTGGCCTTCTTGACCACCTGGGCACACTGCTGGCTCATATTCAATTGGCTGTCAACTGGCAACTCAAGATCCTTTTTTGCTGGGTAGCTTTCTGGCTACTCTTCCCCAGGCCTGCAGTATCGCAAGGGAGCTGGGTGTCTTCAGCTTGGAGAAGAGGAGACTAAGGGGTGACCTCATCTCTGCTTTTAAGTATCTGAAGGGTAGGTGACAGGAGGATGGGGTCAGGCCCTTCCCAGTGAAGCTCAGTGACCGGACAAGAGGCAATGGCTGTAAGCTGAAGCATAGGAGATTCCATGTGAACACACATAGAAATTTTTTCCCAGTTCAGGTGCCAGAGCACTGGAACAGACTGCCCAGAGAGGTTGTGGAGTCTCCTTCTCTGAAGATATTCAAAACCCATCTGGACATGCATCTGTGTGACCTGGTCTAGGGAATCCTGCGGTGGCAGAGGGGTTGGACTAGATGATTTTTCGAGGTCCCTTCCAACTCCTAATATTCTGTGATTCTGTGTGATGGTGCTGTTGTGATCAAAGTGTAGGACCCAGCACTTCACCTTGTTAAACCTCATCCCATAGGCCTCATCCAATTACATCCAGCCTGTCCAGGTACCTCTGCAGACCCTTCCTACCCTCAGGCAGACCAGCACTTCCTCTTAACTTGATGTCATCTACAAACTTACTGGGGGTACACTCAGTCCCCTCATCCAGATCACTGATAAAGGTATTGAACATAATCGGCCCCAATACCGAGCTGCTGGGAACATGAGTCATGACCAGTTGAATTTAACTCCATTCACTACTATTCTCTGGGTTCAGCCATCTAGCCAGTTCCTTACTCAGCAAAACGTACATTCATCTAAGCTGTGAGCAGTTAGTTTCTCTAAGAGAATGCTATAGAAGACACTATCAAAGGCTTTACTAAAGTTCAAGTACACAACATCCACAGCCTTTTCCTCATTCACTAGGCAGGTCACCTCATTATGTAGGGAGATCAGCCTGGTCGAGAAGGATTTCCTTTCCTGGCAACAACAGAGGAACATCTATCACTATTGTGCTTTAACATGGTTATCCAAAAACGAAGAGCTAGGAAAAGAGAGGAGCTCTGAACTAGAGTAAGGCTTAGGTCCTCCATCAGCATTTGATTTCCGTAATGCAGATGCATTCATGGTGTCCTGGTGCTACTTTGGTTGATGCCCTTCTCTTTGCTCCCTATTTTCTACTGCTTTCAAAATTTTTGTCCTCCACTTCAAGACTCTTGCCAGATATCTGCATCATCTGCCTCTTACCTGGCTTCCTGTGATGAGGTGGATGATTGCTTTCTGTGGGCATCCTCAGTTAGTCGTAGTCACATCGAATCTGAAAGCACAGGGGACTGATGGCCATTTATATATCTTAACAAAGCTGCAAAGAAGGAAAATACCTTAAGTTTGGCTTCATTAACAGAAACAGAGAGTGACTTACATTTTTAATGAAGGGAATTCAGGACATTCAAAGTGAGGAATTAAAGTACCATATAAAACTTTAATCAAGAACACATATTGCACAATTCATAATAAAACTGTGGAAGTTGGCAAGGCTGATTAGATTTATGCTACCAGCAGCTTATATCGCTTGCAGTACAGTAATAGTTGGCAGCAAATAGAGAGGAATCACAGAGCAGGGCACGTAGGTTCTTGAAGTGAAGCACTGAGGGATTTCAGTCTGTGGCTATGGGTACCAAGTTGCAGGGAAGTAGTCCTAGACCTGAAAGCCTTTGTATGGGTGAGCAGGTGGAAGAAGAGGAGATAGAAAATCTGAGACGGAGAGGCTGACTGATACAAGGTGAAGTGCAGAGAGTACTTAAGCTAAATGTTGCCAATAGATATTCCATAGAAATAATTTCAATCTGGCTTCAAAAGCTTGGTGTTCATCCGTGAAACCTGTTCTCCCAGGTTTCAGTTGTTAGTTTGTAAATAGGGTACACCATGAGATTATCCTACAGGTACAGCTTATTAGTGAGTATAATAGTGTATTACTAGTCTTTGTGTCTCATGACTTGAAAGCTTACCTCCTCTGCTCTGATATATACTATCAAATGCTATACTGTGGAACAATTTCCTTCTAAGCTGCCACTAATTTAAAGTGAGCTTTTCAAACAAAGTCCACAACATTTCTACGTTCACTTTTATGTAATCAGGCTTCAGATTATACATAGAAACAGAGATAATTACAGAAAATAGATTCTGAATTCACAGAAAAAGTTAGATTGGTTATTTTCCAGAAAGCCATTCTGGCATCTGAATACTAATTTCTTTTAGCATTCAGGTTTTTTTTAGTTTCTTTAGACTTAATACAGCAGAATATATTCATTTCGACTTTTGAATTGTTTCACACATAAAGACACAGAAAATAATTTTGTGCATTTGCATTGATGACCATATCTATAGAATTTCACCTCTCAGTGTTCATACAAATGAGATTATTTCTAACACAATATTTCTGGGATTCACATTAGCTATTAAAAAATCGGTCTGCTTAAAGGAAATTTTGGAGAAGAAGTGGATGTTAAGGAGGAAAAAAACTTTACAGATTATATTGAGCAACAGTGAATTATAGACCTACTTAGGCATATGAACACGAGCTAGAGGATGAAACTTTTGCAAATTTTCATCACATTTAATCTGAAAGGCCCACATACTGAGTTACATAGCCAGAGTTAACATCTGCAGTTAGGTTGGTACATGCTTTTGGTGCAGGCATTAGCACTGTGACCACAGTAGCTTCTATTGCTCAGCTCTTTTAGTGGCTTGGCATCTTTCATATTCCCTCAGGCTGTGTGTTAGAGCAAGCGGACACTCACATTGGACGCCAAAAAAGTCATCTTAATGAATGACATACTATGAGCCTTGTGAAAATAATTTGCTCCATGGTGTAGTTGGCTAACTTCCTATTACTGAAGCTAAATCAAACTAAATCCAGCACTAAAGCTCTGCAAATTTTTTCCTTTTGGGCAAAATATCAAAGAAACAAGTCTTATACAAAGTAACTCTTGCCTTTATTTTCTAGAAAAAAACTTAGAATTAAGACTGGCTTAAGGAGCAGTGATGTTCTACCCCATGTTACAGGTAATGATTGACATTTTTATAGCAAGGTATACATTTTATGAAATGTATAACAAAGATTCTGATGAAATCTTATTTTTTGGGCTATGATTTGGTAAGAACTGCTATTATCTGTCAGATGCTGACAATCAGAGCTGAGAGGAGAAGGCAGGCATCTCAACCTTCCTTCAGCCTGTGCCTTATCCCTTTCTCTCTTCACAGACAATCAGTTGAATTCTGTGATATGCACATATATGTGTCCTGTAGGGACTCATTACTTCCACAGCTAAGACTAAGGAACATTTTCTGCTCCAAAATCTTATTTTAGCTTTTCTAGCTCTGCCTGAAAAAATCTGCCTATTGCCTTTGCTCCCCAGCCCCCAATTCATGGGTTTACCAAGGGGAAGTCATATTTGACCGACCTGATAACCTTTTATGAGGACATAACCAGGTGGATAGATGAGGGTAGGGCAGTGGATGTGGGTTATCTTGATTTCAGTAAAGCGTTTGACACTGTCTCCCACAGCATCCTTGCAGCTAAACTGAGGAAGTGTGGTCTGGCTGATTGGGTAGTGAGGTGGATTGTGAACTGGTTGAAGGACAGAAGTCAGAGAGTTGTGGTCAGTGGGATGGAGACTAGTTGGAGGCCTGTGTCTGGTGGAGTCCCTCAGGGGTTGGTACTGGGACCAGTACTTTTCAATCTATTCATTAACAACCTGGATGAGGGAACGGAGTGTGCTCTCAGCTGGAGAGCTGGGCAGGGAGAAATTTAATGAGATTTAATAAGGCCA
>VWZX01010277.1:0-52764 GCA_013399015.1 Galbula dea
TATTTAACTAATAACGTGCTGTAAAAATAACTTTCAATAATATTTATTTTTATTTTACAGTATTTGTTTTTAAGTCTGCCTGTTTAAAAATACAAATTAACATCAGAAGGCAAAAGGATATACTTTTCTATGATGTTTATTTCATAGGATCCACAAGTTTAAAGATGGAACTAGATTCACATGAATACTTCCTGTATTTTGTACAGGAGGGTATCTTTATACAGGTACATGTCTGTACTTTTCTTACTGAATGATTTTTGTATGTAACAAGATGATTAGAAACATTTTATACAGTAAAAGCATGAATGAAAACTTCTATTCAATTTCCAATCTCTCCCTGAATCCAGAACCATAAGATAATATAAACACAGGTAGAAATATTTAAGTATTTGGGATTTTGTGTTATACAACTTAATTACAATACCCTTAGTCTTAATAGTAATAAAGAAAATGAATTAAAATATATATCTTCAACAATTTTTCTATATCATTTCTTTGGCGAAAATGTTAGCCATATTCCAGTGTTCCAATTAAAACATACTTTTCAAAATTATCCTTGGAGTTGAATTATTAATCTCTCTTATTGTATTGTGCAAATACTTCAGAGAAGATTAGTTAAATTGACATGTGCAAACAAGACATTGCACCACCTTACCAAGTTTAAAAAATATCGTCAAAGAGATTTGCTTTACAAATGAACACAACAAAAATTGTTGCAGTGCCAAAGCCTTTGTCATTCTCAGAAGCTTTTTTTATACTATTTGGAGACCTCTGCAGTTTTTCAAATTAAATATTGCCTTTTGCAACATTGATAAAGCTCTTATGTACCAAAATCATTCCTATTCACTCTTTGCCTCCTGGGATATATTTGTAGTAATAAAAATAATAATAATAAAATAAAAACCAATATGCATTATATATCTCCAAGTTGTGTTTTCTTAGACAACCCATATCATTCTCTATTTATATAAAACTTATGATACATTATTTTACTGAATTTTGTAGGTATAGATTGCAGTAATCATAATTTCTGTTCTCATTAGAAGTTTCTCATATAATTTTAGAAAAAAAAAAGAAAAAAACAGAAGCTGCTGAGGTCGTATATGCACAGATTCCCTGAAAATAAGGCATTAAAATAAGAACTTTAAAATGTTTGAACTTTATTCAAATGAAGAGAACACAGAAGTATTTTCATCTATAAATAAATGCTAAAGCAGAAAAAACTCTGTACAGAAATGCTGAAGAATTGATTCCAGCTTCATTACCATTTCCTTCCATTTTATTTAAGTATTTCTATGTCTGTTTACATTAAAATCCTGTCTTCTGCTGGTGACATAACTTTATTACAAGGTGTAAGATAGATAAGCAGGTTTCTATGAGGGCAGTGTCTTTGTTATGGAATACCTCTCTTCAGCAGTGCTGCTTGTCAGTTCATTAAACATTCAGATTCCCGGGCTAAAAGGAAAGAAAAAAAGAACAGTTGTTTTCTACTTAATGATGCTCAGCAACATAATGTGCATATTTTCACTTTATGCTTTAAATGAAGACACTTCAGAATTGTGAGTAATGAGTCACAAACTGACAGAAACATATTAAAATGCAGTCTGTGATCACTTTCTAATATCAATGAAGTGCTTTACTCAGACAGTGTGAGACAGTATCCTATCAAACTTACAGAGACCTAGTATTATATGGGAAGTAATGCAAAGTGTTTTTTTCATTATAAATCAAACTCTAAAGCAGCTAGAAATATCAGAGTGAAAAGGCTGTGCTCATGTCTTTGCTGTATGCTTCCTATTGTGAGTAGGGGACATGGAGTAAATGTGTTTTGAATAAATTTGAGACTTTAGTATGCTAAGCTTGCTTCTAGAGTAGAATGGATATAAATGTATATGGTGCTTCTGCAGAGAAGTATGCAAAGTGTTTAGTATCAACTGAGCCACGTGGAAGAGATTATTGCTTCTTATTTTGAAAGTTTCCAATTTTTTTTATGGTTATCAAGCTATTACTGCAGTGTTTCTCTGGAATGATATTAAAGATGAGGTTCGCATTGTGTTACTCTCACTAACACAGTAGGTCCTCGCCAGCAAGAGCTACACTTCACACTTAAATTTATAATTTCTCATATTTGTTCATCTCACTCTGCAAAGAAAACAGCAGCAATGGCAAGTTCTGTGTCTGAGAGCCAGATCAAGGTGGACAGGGGGTTCCAGGGGCCTGGGAAACAAGAGGGAGTGTGGGGGGACCTTCCAGGAGCTGAATTAGGGACTGCTGGGGAGCATGAGTGGACAGGAGCGCTACAAACAGGCCATAGTGCATCAGGCAGGGCATAGCACAGGGCAGTTTGTGCAGATAGGGGCATGAGGAAGATCCTGTATCCTGATTGTAGGTCCACAGCCCAGGGAAGGGCTCCAGACCTCTGCCAAAATGTCAGGCACTAACCTGTGAGCTAAAACCAGTGTTCCCACAGTACAAGCCCCTGAGAAGTCTGACCAGACAAACCTGGACAGGAAGGATACTTCAGTACAGGACGTAGGTTGCAGCGAGTGCCTTCTTTTCTTCAGTTTTTACTGCTAAGACTTTTCATTGGTTAAGATTGGGTTAGAGATCATCTAGGCAAACTGGACACCCACTTATCCATGGGCCCTGAGGGGATGCAAACAGGACTGTTGAGGGTGCTGGCTGATCTTTTTATTAAGCTACTCTCCATCATTTTTGAAAGGGTATGGAGAACAGGAGAGGTACCTGAGGGCTTGAAGAAAGCCAGTGCCAGTCCAGTCTTCAAAAAGGGCAAGAAGGAAGACCCAGGAAGTGACAGACAAATCAGCCTCAACCCCATCAAGGTTGGTCAAGGGAGATGATTGTCCCAATCTACACTGCACTGCTGCAGCCCCCCCCCTTGAGTATTGTGTGTAGTTTTGGGGTCCTCAATATAAGAAGGAAACTAAACTATTTGAGTGTGTCCAGAAGAGGGCAATCAATATAGTGAAAGGCCTCAAGGGCAAGACTTATGGGGAGTGGCTGAAATTACTTGGCTTGTTCAGCTTGGAGAAGGCTGAGAGGTGACTTCATTGCTGTCTACAACTTCCTCAAGGGGGGCAGTAGAGGGGGAGGTGCTGATGTCTTCTCTCTAGTAATAGGTAAAAGGACATGAGGAAATGGAATGCAGCTATATCAGGGGAAGTTCAAATTGGATATTAGGAAATGGTTGTTAATTGAGAGGGTGGTGAGTCGCTGAAACAGAATCCTCAGGGAAGTAGTTATGGCACCAAGCTTCTATGATTCTATGATTGCTGAAAGCTAGAACTTTGATACCTGCTTCCTGTTGCGTCACATTAGTTACCATTTCTGCATCTTCATTTCCATCAGCTAACAAGATTCCTCTTACTGAAAACTGAAGCAATGATTTTCTTTAGTTCAGGATCTACATCTTGATTATCATTAATCTGTACTCTGTCCTTTCTTCTTTTATTCCTTGCTGCCCCTACAGCTTCAGACCTAAAAAGTACTTTGTTTTTTTAGCTGTTGTTGCTGATTAGTCCATTCCCCTGTTCTTTGTTGGTTCTCTTCTGTGCCAATAGCCTTCTAAATTACGACCATTCATCTATTTTTATTTGTGGATTTTTTTTCTCCTAGAGTCATTCATCCTCATTTCTCAACTTAGTGTACAAATTTCAGAATATCTTTATGCTTTTGTTTTACAGAAGGGGCTAGTGGTTTTCAGCTAAAATGTTATTTAATTACTTAACCAGTCCTTTTAATTTTGCATGTAGCTATTTGGAAAATAAAGCCCTGTTTTCAGCAGAAATTTAACAGTATTGCTTACGGACTTACCTCAATTTGCTGTGCCATTTCTCTTTCATTTAGCTTACATGTTTGTCACAATGGGTTGTCTTTCATTAGCCAAACATCTGCTAGAATTCCAAAATAATCAGATTTCCCATGTCTCTCTGAATTTATTTTACTGATCCTGGAATGGAGTCATTGGTGAGGTTGGTGAACACAAATGGAGCTAAAAATCTGTTATCACATCATTCACAGCCTATATCTACAATGCCAGCTATATACTCCTAGAGTAAGATATATATGTAGTGGTGGTTCAAGCAAAAAAAATAAACCCTAACATCCTGAAAACAAAATCAAGTGGGTTTCATTTTTTATTTCTTTGTTTTTGTTATTTTTCCTTCTGTGTTATTCATTGCTTAGTGTTTTCTAATAGTGGAAACTATTGAAAAACTATAACAGAGTTAACAAAGTTAACAGAATGGCTTGGTTTTTTTTAACTTTCCAGAATAAGAATTTTTATATAGAGTGGTAATCTTAATATACTTAGCTTTGTCATTGCAATTTTCTATCTTATAACTTCAATGACATAGCATAGCAATTTATTATATTGTGCATACACCCTGAAATTGCGTGTATGCATATGGTTGATTTAGTTTTGCAAATCTAAAAGTAACATCAAAGACTAGCAATGTTTTTAGAAATGAAGAAATCTTGCCAAACACTGGGTTGAATGATATGTTTGTTCTGTTTTTGTCGGTTGTTTGTTTTGGGGTTTTTTTGGTTGATTGGTTTGGTTTGGTTTTTTGGGGTGCATTGTTTGTTTGGGTTTTTTGTTTGTTTCTTTGGTTTTTTTTAAATAGTGTTTTTTTAATTATTCCTGTCTAAACAAGTGATATTTAGGCATTGTCAGGGGCAGAATACTGCTGGTGTATGTGACATTTTGCATAGGTCATTATTGCTATTCTTATAGTCTAAGATTCTTATGACATTTCCAACAGAAATATTTTTTACAATGCCCATGCTTAAATTTTTATTCCTAGCGCAACAAGCTGAATCTCACAGCACAAGCCATACAAACTCAAAATCCTTTATTATCCTTTTATTATCCCATAAATCCCCAATGGTTTCGGAGAGGAAGAATAATACATACACAGTTGTTAATCTACTCTGTCTTAAACCCTGTAGTACAAACCTTTATTAAAATACTAAATTAAGATACTAAATGTGGCAAAGTTAAAAAGATGAAAAAAAGAAGGATGTAAAAGTCATTCTGTATAAAGCACATTATGGTCCTTATCTTTCTTTTCATTTTACTCAGTGGTAACATTCTACTGACTTCAACAGAAACAGGATCAAACCTCTCATGAGCGGTGGCATTTTGATGTATTACACCAATACATCACCCTATGTAGCTCCTTGATGATGTATTGCACTAGTGTTTTATCAAAGTGCCATTGCCCTGATGAAGGCATAACACCTTCTGGCAAAGCCCTATAATAAAAGCTCTTATGTTGTAGAAGATGTTAGGTTAGGTTAGGTTAGGTTAGATTAGGTTAGGTTAGGTTGGGTTGGGCTACACTAGGCTAGGCTAGGCTATGTTTTATGCTCTTATAGTAAGGAAAAATGTCAGAAAAAGAGATTAGATTCCAAGAATGAGTGGCAGAGGTGGATATGACAGGTAATCAGACAGACAAAATTCACACAATTAAGTTCTCATAGAACTTTGGGCTGCTAAAATAGTGTTATTTGAAACTTTTTGTCCTATACTTTTGCAGTATCTTGATTTTTGGTTTTGAAGAAAACAGCCTAAAATGTGAAAAGCAGTGATAAATATTTTGCTGAAAAAATGGTCTCTAGGTTAAGGAGAATCTTTGCATTTGTCTCAATCTCTCTTCCCAAATCATCATATTGCCTTTTTTAATGAAAAAGCTTATTTGGTAATGCAATCACACTTTTGGAAATTGAAGATAGAATTTTGCAACTGTAGAAAGAACTGTATTTGGCAGGTGCAAAACATATTATATCCTGCCACGTTTAAGACACTTGTTGACTGGGAAGACAGAATAGTGAAACTGGCTAGCACAAAACAGAGGAAATCGTTAAATCCTCACCTGCTTTCTGAACATAATATTCAAATTTTATTGCTCATAAAAAAAAAAGAAAAAGGTCACATTAAGATCAACTGCAAAGATAGCAAAACCATTCAGCATAGCTCTAAATGCATTTCCATTGCAATGAAGATATCAAACAAACATGTACATAAACACATAAAAAAGCACAATTAGCTACAATGAAATTTGTTGAGAGACATATTATAAATGTCTAACACTACCTCTATTGATACAATTCAGGATACAAAAGACAGAAGGATGCATAATAATGAAAAACATTTTCAAAGCTTTAGTCTTTCCGAAAGGTCATATAAAGTCTGGTTCTGCCATTCTTATGCACAGTGATTTCTGCTTTATTTGAACAGTACAAATCTATTCATCCTGGGGGTTTTTTAGTATTATTTGAAAATAATGCTACTTATGTAATAATTCAGAAAGGATATAGTCAAGACTAAAGATAATTGAAAACTTGGTAATACTTTGCTGAATTCAAATTAGGTGTTTGTGAGCTCTCTTTGTGTGAGCATCATAAAAGTCACCTTTTGGGATTAAAATGGATTTTTTTTGCTCATTTTCAGGACACCTCAATTATACTACTTTATATAATATGTACGAGATTGATCCTCTCTATTCTATCAGCTTTTGCTCAGGTAGAGTATTTTATAAAGGAAGTAAGACATAAACTAGTTAAACTGTTACTGGATAGGCCTTGATGAAATCTTTTCTAAGGCTGTATATTACTGAACATTTACATTTCTTCCTCATCTTGCCTGTATCATTTTTCTTCTGATTATAAACCTGAGGAGAAAATAATACAACACAAAATGTCTTTCCTCTGATAAATATCTTTCAACTTACTATGTATTTTGCAGTTTAAATGGGGGTTTTTGCAATAAATGTTTTTTTCTTGTTGGAAAAATATTTTTAATTAAAAAATGTAATAAAATAAAAATCATAAAAATATTTAATTTAACTAATAGTATGGAAAGAACTATTTATCTCTGAAAACTGATGATTTAGATATGGCAAGTTTGTTTTCATGTTTTTGCAAAGATCATATTGAGCTGCACTGTTAAGACAATTATAAATCAAAAGATTGTTTTGGCATTGAAACTATACATAGCTATAAAAGGGGTTATGCAATCAGTGTATACGCTTCAATTCATGAGCTTAAATTACTGCTTGGATCAGGGAAGCGATATCTGGGCAGTGACATGGCTGGAGATAGACAGAGCAATGGGCACAGCACAAGCAGGAACTAGAACCCTAGTTAGGGCCAGGTAGCATCCCATGGTAAGGCTGATCGTGGCCACCAAGGCACTGGTGAACTCAGAACTGACACTTCCCAAGTGTGATCCATAAGAAACAATGCTTTCAAAGTTTGCTTTTATGACAATCTCTTGCTAATGTTCAGTCATCTGCAAAGAAGCAGAAAGCTAAAAAACCCCTAAACCCCAGAAACAGTCTTGTTTGAATGCACCTACTACCTACACTTTGAGTCTCTTTCTCTCTCCCTCTTTGAATTCCCCTTGAAAAAAATGTCTGAGAACTTATCTTGATTTGGATGAAGAAGTCTGCAACAAGGGATTTGCTAATCTCTTCTTTTACACTTTTCTTTCCCTTGTCATAAATGTATATAGCCCTGCCAAGTCTAGAGCAAGTTTCTGTAGTTTTGTTCTGATTACCTACAACCTTTCTCACATTTAGTTCCTCTCTTTCATTTTCTTTAAAAGAAGGAGAATGTTAAACCAAGCTGAGCACAGTGCCATAATTAATATGCAGGTGGCATTCACAGGAAGCTGCCAAGCAGGAACACTTAAGACTTGATACAATACATTTTCCCTATTAAGTCATATCATTATAAAAACTATGAATCAAGTAGCAGAAGCAGCTTCCTTTAAAGATGCTATCCCTTATTTCCCTGCCTAAAAGTATAATATGTTATCAAAGCCCAACAGCTTCAAGAAAAGATCAAGTAGTTTTCAAAGCCAGGAACTGCCACTGTTGTAAAAACTAGAAAGATGTAAATAAGTTCTCCGGTACTGGTACTTTTGCAACGTTAACACCCAGAGAAAGCAAGCAAACAGCAGATACCATTTAACCACTGTGTAAGTGAAAGTTGACCTTTTCTTGGGAGTAGTTTTGGTATCTGTTCTCTAAAGGTTTAAATGTATGACAGATTTGTGCTAGACAGGTTGGTTGAAAAGCTGAAAGATTTGAAAGTCCTTACGACAATACTAGTTGACATATTTTAACATTTTGTCAAAACTATTCAAGCACCTCAAAAGAATAAACTTGGATTTTTATACTCCTAATTGCCCAATCCCATATTACTTAATTGAAATTTCCTATGCATAGAATAAATTACTAATTTTAATAACTTCATATTTTCTGTATAGTTGTATTTAATCTAATTAGCTGAACTACTGCCATAAGGGAGAGAAAAATATCACTAGGCATGACTTCAATCATTGAAGGGTAGATGTTTGAAGTACATGATAGGGACCACTGTCTAAAAGTGCAGGTCCATACTCAATATCTCCCTTACAGATCTACCTACAATGGAATATCCTTGGACTGATATTATTCAAATTTCAAATATTTATGTTGAACAAATATTAATTGAGAGAAAAATGTATTGGACTTATGAAAGTGTTGAGTATTTTTTATGCTTTTTCTCTTTTAAAATTTAAAATTTAAATTTGAACAAACAGTTCAGACATTAAAATATATATATATTAACAATAATATAAACACATTTATTAGTCAAACTGATCACAATTTTTTTATGTTTGTTTTCATAAGATTGACATGAAAAGAAGTGCCTCTTAAAAACTATGTTGTATCATAATATAGATATCTCATTAAGTAGATATTTTTTATACAATACTATGCCCTTCCTGGTTCTTATTAGGTTTCAGTTTGATAATGGAAATATTGCCTAAAAAGCTATTTTCATGTAATAAGAAATGTAAGCAACCATATTTTGTTGGAGGAAATCTGGGTTACAAATACAGTAAAAAAAGGGTTTATATTCTGATATCTGATAGATTGGATTGGAATTATTTCTTAACATTTTATGAATTCTACTGGGAAACTTTTCATAAAGATAGAAATACTTGCTGCTTTATTTTTCATAATAGGAATTCAAAAACTGTACCTTAAACCTGTGGTTTTCTGTTTGTTTTGTTTTGCTTTTTGTAGTCAGTATCTTAAATGTAGTATCCAGAGAGAGGATAAAGGTTGGTAAGAGGTTAGAAGGACACCTTTTTTCTATACAGCCTATGGAATTAGATTGTTATTTATTTTAATCTGTATGAGCCAAACCTGTCTATGTGTAGAAGGTTAAAATCCCAAGGACTTATTTAGTGCACATCCTTTTTAGGAAGAATAACGCCCACTTTATTTTTCCCTCTCTTCATCTACGGTAAAAGGAAAAAAGCCTTAACCAACCCCTCCAGTCTTCACTTGTAGACACTTGTGCTCACATCCAAATTGACAGAATACTGCAAGAACTATGTTGAACAGCTTCAGTTTATTGTCACTTTTATTGTCCATCACTGCAGCAGAATTTGGCAGTTTGCCTAAGAGAGCAAGGACCACACTTTTAGTACATGTGATTGCAAAACTGAGCTCTTGATCTGCACAGCAAGGGGGGGTTGCTTTAGAGCAATATCTGGGGATTTCCTTTATGTTATTATTTGTAGTTAAGTTTTATTTTTTGTTTGTGGGTTTTGGTGATTGGGTTTGGGGTTTTGTTTTGGTTTGGTTTTGGTTTCTTTTTTTTAAGACAATCTTCAGTGTATTTCTTGAGCATAGAATCACTCACTCAGGAAAGAAAAAACAGAGGGCAAGAGGAGGGGGTGGGGGAAACAGAAAATCATTCCCAAGGATCCAATTGATTTCAATAACAAGTCTCTGTGATAAAAGAAAAGACAGAATGACTCTGGGTACTTAAATGTCACTGAGATAAAACAGTCAGGCACTTTGACCTGCTAGTATCTATAGGATTGCAGCATAATTTGGGTTTGAAGGAATGTCAGCAGGTCACTAGCCCATCCTTCTCTAAGAAGTGTCTGGGATGACATTAGACTATGTTATTCAGGGTTTAATCCAGATAGGTCTTGAAAATCCCTAAGAAAATTAGAACATATGTTAGATGGTACAGAAAGAAAAGGGTATTCAGCAGCTACTGATCTAATTCCTGCCTGCATAATAGAATACTTCAAAATAAAACATTAGTAAAAAGGAATATGAAATACTACATAGATTTTCTGCCATTTGAAAATTGTTTAAATCTTTTATTGTTAAAAAGCATAGACAAGCTATTTGCCTTACTGTTTTTCACAAAATGAAGACTGATCTAGAGTAAGGGTACTAGCTCTTCATGCATTCATAGCACAGAAAGGAATATTACAAGTCAGATGTTGAACAAATACTCAGTAGAACTCAGGGAAAAAATACAAGTTTAAGAAATACTTACACTGTGTTCTGTTTAGATGCTCAAGTCAGGAAAGCTTATCTATGTTTTTTAAAAATATTTTTACAAATGCATATTTTGGCAAGAATTTTAGTGTCTTCAGTATTTTATGTTGTTACAACAGTGTTAGACAATACTACTGCTTCCTTTATTTTACCTAACAGGATCTCAGCTGTTTCTTATGATCAGGGATCATGATATTTTCTGACACATCTAAATAGGAGTTTCAGTTCAAAATTCATATATTATCAGATGGATCTCTCCATAATCTAGATCTCAATTCTTTATTACTATTTTTTTCTACCAGATCTCTTCAAGATTCAGAAACTGGATGAAGTATACTTTCAGCAAAGCTTGCCAGTTTACTTTTATTAATGCCATGTACAATTCCTTTCCATTAACCAGAAGTAAAGACATACAAAAATACATAAGCCAGTGGATATTTTGTGAATGTATAGAATATTGTCATTATAGTGATCATCATTAGGTGATTGCTCTTCATTGATAGGAAAAAGAATTAAAGATCACATTAAAGAATAAACATAGTGATCTTGCCACTGTACACGACACTGGTGAGGCCACACCTCGAGTACTGTGTGCAGTTTTGGGCACCGCAGTTTAGGAAGGACATTGAGCTACTAGAGAGGGTGCAGAGAAGGGCAACTAAGCTAGTCAGGGGTCTGGAAAACAGGCCTTATGAGGGGAGGCTTAGGGAGCTGGGGTTGTTTAGCCTGGAGAAGAGGAGGCTGAGGGGAGACCTTATCGCTCTCTTCAGCTACTTAAAAGGCCATTCTAGGGAGGCAGGTGTTGGCCTCTTCTCCCTTGTGACTAGTGACAGGACTAGAGGGAATGGGCTTAAGCTGAGCCAGGGTAGGTTTAGATTAGATATTAGGAAGAATTTCTTTACTGAAAGAGTGGTTAGATATTGGAATAGGCTGCCCAGGGAGGGGGGGGAGTCACCATCCCTGGAGGGTTTTAAGAAGAGGATAGATGTGTTTCTTCAGGGGATGATTTAGGGGTAAGAGTAGTGTAGGGCTATCGGTTGGACTAGATGATCTTGAGGGTCCTTTCCAACTGTAATGATTCTGTGATTCTGTGAAAGGGAAGTTTTAAGGAAATAGTCTCCTACACTTAATTTTAAAAGTACATGTTTATTGCCCTCAAATCTGTATTTTTGACATAAGCAGCAATTTATGTTTGGAAAATACTTGAAGTTTTTGTTCTCCTATCCCCTTTCCTATGGGGATAGGAATGAAAGGAAATGCATAGCTAATGTCCTACATATACCTCGTAAATGTCAAAGCATCTAGACCACTTGAGTTCTGTGGACTAATTAGTCTTTGACACATGACAAGCCTTAAGTATGAAACTTTTGCCACAAAACAGTTGCATACGATGCTTGGAGTGTTTGTGCTTGTTATTCTGGTAGAAGCACTGAGTTAGTGAAACACTGCAGTCTTGCTTGTCATCTGGATGCAGTGGCAAATTTCTACTCTGCTAAATCAAGTTACTTAGGGAGAAATAGGGGAACATCCAGGCCTATTTGCCATGCTTCCTTGAGAACAGAGCTGCAGTGGTATTATAAAAAGAACAGCTAAAAATCAGAAGTTATACTGACAGCATATTACTGTCTCCATATTTCAAAAGAAAATTCAAGGCTGACAGAGCTATCTTCCTTCAGTTTACCATAAGATTGCATACAAATTGGGAGGAAACACACAAGGGAAAAAACAAATAAATAAGCAAAAGGTATGAATTTGAAGATGAAATCATTCATCTGAGGAAGAAGACAGAAAAAAATTTAATTTTTTTTAGGCTCAACAACCCAAGCAAGAAGAGCAGAGTATGTCTGTTGATGTAAATCTTGTTTAAGAAATAATTCACCCCAGCAGACAAGTCCACAGTTATAAGGCAGACCTTACGTGAAGACATCAGGGTCCAGATTACAGAGATACGTGGCTAGGCATAGACATGACTGCAACATAGCTCAAGCAAGGGCCAAGGGCAAGAGCTTGAGCTTAAATGTAGCTCCTGAGTGAGGGCAGGAAAGCTCTGAAGGTGATTACTCAGAACACATTTTTGCACAGTTCATTTCACACCAGTCAGATACAAGATTATAAAACCAATGAGACAATAAATGAATTAAGGTAATCACTGAATGTTAGGAGTTGGAAGGGACCTCTAAAGATCATCTAGTCTACAACACTGTGCATGTCAATCATGTTTTGCAAATGTTTGGTACAGCATAGGCCAAGACACATATTTAATCAAATCTAACAAAAAGTAGTGTCCCAAAGTAACTTTTTTTTTTTTTTTGGCATCAGTATACAATTGAAGATGTTAAGCAAATCCAGTTCATGTAGACTTTTTTTGTACATTAAAGATTGAAAATACCAAAAAGTCATATATTTAAAGAGATGTGCTTGACTAACTTCATATGGTAGCCAAAATAAATCAATATATGGTTTTCCAGTTTGCAAGGAGGAGTCGTCTTTTAGTCTAAACTCCATCAAAAAGAAGAAAGCAAGCTTAATCTCCCCAAATAGAGTAGCTAATTGATTTAACTAATGAAGTTTTTCCAACAATTTTTTATAAATATGTTAAGAAATAACCAGATCTCATGGCTGTTTTGTTGAATGAGCCTCTTCGTTTGTAGATGTGCTGTATTCAAGTTGAAAGAGTTAAATATTTGCTAGGGTTAACAGTACAAGAAAACCTTTCAAGGTTCTCTATTATTTTCAGCTTCTTTAATGGTCATCTGGCAATCCCAGTAAAACTAGGAATAATAGATAAGCTTTCTGGAATCTCATTGCAGTGATGTCTTCAACAGAAATTGTTCTGTTCCCTTATGCATTCTTTTCAAAATCATTTCATGAGATCTTTCTGCAGCTGAAGTTAATGGACATTTGGATATCGTGTGCAGGATTTGGAGATTAATGTAAAAACATATCAAAAGAAAAAGTCCTTCTTCTCTTAACCAATACTTTGCAGACACATATTAGTGGTAGAAAGATAAGAATTTTTCCCTGCATATGTGTATTGATTAGAGCAAGTGTTGTCTAGTGTCCTGGTTTAGGTTAAAATGTTCTGGTTTGGTTTAGAACATAAGTAATTTTCTTCAGTGATTTTATTTTCTAAAAAGTATTCCATCCCATATACATCATATTCAGTATCAGTTTCCCCACCACCACCTTGCCAGAGCTACCTGAACTTCCCCTTTAAAACCTGAAATTCCAGAATCTTAAGTAGGGGCCTTGCCCCCAGGGGGAAACGGGAATCAGAGTTTTTTGAGACCCTTTGTGGGGGGCTGGCATTTAGTCTGTGCTGGGATTTAGTCTGTGCTGGAACACGGGGGAGCTGCTTGAACTGAGAGTTAAAAGCATGGCTGCCTGGAGGGGACTCGAGGTGCTACCGGGAGCTCCAACACAGAAAGTTTGCAGCTTTGGTGGTGACGTAGCCATTATAAAAAGGGGGAGTTGGGTTCGGTGTTTGGGTCCTGTATACATTTATATATATATGTTTCATTTAACATTGCTCTTATTATTTAAGTAGTTTTAGTTTTACTTTCCAATCCAGAAGCCTCTCTGCCCTTATTGTTCCCTATCTCTTCCGGTTGGGGGGGAAAGGGGTGTAATAAGGAATGTCTGCTGTGGGTCGGTAATCGGATAAGCCTCTCCACCCACGACATCTAGGTATGATTATAAATGTCTGCTTTGCAAGAGGTGGGGTGGGACAATGCTTAACAATTAAACATTTGATTTCCTGTCTCTAAAGTCAGATTAGAGTTGCTCGAATAATATTCTAATCAGTGACAAAATTTAATAGTATGTACTTTAAAAACCCCTTTATTTTCTGGATGTTTTTTGTTACACGTAAAGCATAAACCCCCCATAAATTGTTAGTATGCCATTGCAGTAACAAAATAAAACCATGTTTTGAGCTGCACCAGTAAGGCTATAGTGAGTAGATCACAGGATGTTATTATCCCCAGTCTACATTTGTTAAGCTACTCTTCATATTGTATCAGATTTTGGTTCTCCCAGTTCAAGAGAGCAGTTGAAATATTTGATGGGATTTTTTTGGATGGTGACTGAGGTCACCAGAGTGTTGGAAAACATGCTATATGAAGAAAGGTTAAAGGAATTTTGTCTGTTGAGCTTACAAAACAGAATCCTGGGGGAATCTAATCATAATCTTCCAGTATTTAAAATCCAGCTACCTGTAGGCCCTGTGCTTCTAAATTTCTTCCCCATTCCTACTATTCCATTTCTAAGAAGATGTTGACATACCAACTAAACATGGCAGAATCAAGATTTTAAACCAGCAATTCATACTGAGTTTAAATACTGTTTTACTTTATCCTCACAGCTTCTAAAGGACATATTTGTAATGCAAGTTTTCTAACTTTCACATCTGATATGTAGATGGCCAGTTCTCAGTAGCAAAAAATACACCTAAATTCAATGTTTGAATTTCACTGTCAATTCTAATAAGATTGCTGATTTTTTTTGATTTCAAAAGCTCAGCAATCATATAATAGCATATAGTGAATTCAGAGATACATAATTTCTGTGTATGTGAGCATAGTCTAAGAAAAAATTTACCTGTCAATCCTAAGAAAAGGAAGCAAAAAGCCTACTTTCTCTCTCTCTCTCTCTCTCTCTCTTTCTCTGCTAATCAGGAGGATCTATGAGGCTACACTTCTAAATTACGTCCCAGAAACTGACAGTTAATATCTGTCATTAAGTTGAAATTATATAGTATAGCACAGCATAACATAGCATAGCATAGCCTAGCATAGTATTGAGAACATTTTTTGTTACATTTTCTGTCAGATATTTACAGCATCAATCAACATGGATTTTAGATATGCAAATTCAAATGCAAAAAAAAAAGAAATTATATGGAAAATAAAACAGAAATACTGCTGGAATACTTTCAATAGCTTCTAAATTGTTCATCAACATTTATGTTCAATATGAAACAGTTCATTTCCTGGGAAAAAGTAGTGACTTCTTTTTGGAAATAAATGTTCAGGCAACATTATGCCTTTTATAACCTTTCTGAAATATGAAAATGTTGATTAATTCACAAGACATAGATCTTGAGCTACCTTTCTAAACATCAAGAGCTTTCATTGAAGGCCAATGCACATCAGCTTATTCCAAAGAGACAATCTTCCACTTTCAGATTTTCATGAGGCCTTTCAGTTTCCATCTATGCTCATGTTGTGTTTAGCTTATCTCATCTGCTTCCAATTACTGTAACTTCATGTGTTTTGTTTTTGTTTTCATCTTGGTGTTTATTTTTGATAAGCCTTTCCTTTCAGATGGAGAAGAATTGATTCCCCTCGAATTACACATTTTCCAAGACAGAACAGGAAAACTAAATGCATTATTATTTGCAGCATGTTAGTATGGGTCATATCTTAGCTGTTTGTGTCTATATAGTAAGCTAAATTTTAGATATAGTGAAGGTTACTAAAAAGCTTACTGTGTAAAAGAACTTTTAAGTAAGCTTTCAACATCTGTTACAGACTCTATTTAGGAGGATAAAACAGTTGCTGATTATCTCAATAGAAAGTAACACCTAGGTAAATAAAATTTATAATCTCTTGATATTTTTTGTGCACGATAGCCATATTAACAAAGTACTATCATAAAAGAACCTGTTTGCTCACTGGAGCTCATTACAAAAAAACCCACAACTTTTATTGAAGGAAGGTTAGTGTTATCTGGAATAAAAGACAAGTAGGCCAGAAATTCAGGAAGTTGTCTCCTTAATAATGTAATTTGTTACACTGGGGCCTCATATTGTCTGTTTACTCAAGCAGGTGGATTTGTTGAAGAAGAGAAGTGCTGATGATGCAATGTGCTGACCCACATATGAGTTCCCCAGAGACTGCACCAGCTGGTATAGTTTATGCTTATAGCTTAAACAAAGCCAACATTTTTCCCTTTCCATTAACTCTTGCTGATGGAGTACAGAGTAATACAAATATTCTGAAGTTATCTTCCTGAATAAAAGAACTGTAAGTAAGTCTATACTTAGAGTTGTTTAAGGGTTGGTCTTTTTTTTCTTTTTTATTCTGTTTTATTTCTTGTGTGAATATCAAATAAAAATTCGGTTCTGGGAAATTTCACTTATATGTTTAATAAACTACCTACATTTTTCATATATTTTAAACACAAATATTAATCCTTGAACCTTAGTCGACAAAGGAAAAGAAATTATTACTCATTTTTTAATTTTTTCTGTTGTTTCATTTTCACAAATACCTAAAAAGGTAGAAGAGCAGTAGTAAGTTACCTTAAGTTTTATGTCAAAATCAGAGTTATATGCTTTGACAGTTATCTTTTCTTAGCCTTCTGAAAACAACAAAAATAAAGTACTAATTTTAATGCAGTCAAAAGATTAATTTCTGTTGTATCTGAGGAGCTTTATATCTTAGATTGTAATTGTGATGTTTGTCTAATTAACAGAATTTTGTCTGCTCCAGTGTCTAGTAAACAGAAAGTGAAGAAAAAATGCCTATACCAAGCAAGGTTGTTTAAATTAAAAACTTTAATTTCTGTGGGAGTCAAAAATTTTTCATGTGAAAATAATCTAAACTTCCACAAATATCCAAGGTTACCAATTCTTCCTAATAGGCCTAATGCCTTTTCATTTAAAATTTTGTCTCTGAGATCCTAATAGCAGAGTACTGTGTGATTATTTAATTTTTGACTCAAGCATAGTTTTTTGCTTTATCAAACTACATCTTTTGAATCCTTTCGTGTTACACCAGAAATTTATCATGATGGAACTTCATATGTAGCCTTTACACCCAGAAATCACATTTGAATATATTCATACACTTGTAGGGAACTGGATATTGAATTAGATGGAAGACATAACATTACTGGAGGATATTCTTACTTTAAGCAGACCCAGCTGAGATAGCTGTGCGGTAGAATTTTCTCATGGAGTTGCATGAAGGCTAGTAGCCTTTTGTCATGAAGGTTCTCGACGTAGCACCTGGCATCATAACAACACAGTTTGTAAATAGAAGACTGTTCTAAATTTAACTTCTGTCTATGAGAGTTGTAATCCATTGATTGACTAGTGACAGATGTGATTAATGAGAACATATCTGTGTCTTTGATGCAAATATGACTTTAATGTTGCTCATGAAACTATAATTGGAGGAAGCAAATGGCTGATGTGACTGAATGGTGATGCAAAAGGTTCAGTATATGAACAGACATGACCTAATCTTTGGTACTGAAAGTCAGATTAACTTTTGGCTGGTTTTCAGGGTCGTGGTGGAACAGCTTTTCTTGGATCCCCTAGTTTTCTTGGTTTCCCTGAGAAAATGTGTATTTTATTGTGTTTAGGAACCATGACAACAGAAAGAGACGCTTCACATTTAAACCAGATGCCACACTAACATAAGGATAAGAGTGCTTGCAGAGTTTGAGAGGGAATAGAACTGATTCACTGTAATAGTGATTTAGAATTTATGAAAAATTATTTCTTTTTAGCTCCTTGTGTAGAAAGAAAATATTGCTGTCAATAATACACTTTTTAGAGTGTCTGTCCAAACAGTGAAACATCTGGTAAGAACAACATACAGCAACATCTTTTGTAACATGGCTAAATTAAACATCTGGAATAGATTCAACAAGCTTTAGGTAGCCATTTTATTTAGTGGATACAACAGTTTCAAAGACAATGCAGGTCCTTGATGTAGGCTTTCTCAGAAAAATAGAGGGAAATTTCTGAATTCACTATCTCTGACTATAACTGTGATATAATAATGCACCTTCATAGAGGGAATGCTGCAGATGATGTAGATACTTCAGAAGCTTATCTGTACGTAACTGAGTCATCATATCCAAATATTTCCATGTACCTTTTTCCTTGGTAAACTAATATTTTCTGTACTTACAAGTTTGTTTGCTTATAAATTATAGCTGTTGGCTATATATATATATTTGGTTCATGACTCAGCAGAATGGTTTATTTGTCATATCTACTTTTCACTACCCATGGGAACCCTCTCATAGCCTAAGTTGCTTTTCTGTCTTTTGTTTTGGCTCTTTCAGTAAGTAGTATAGCTAAGCAAGAGGGAGATAATTGCTACAGTGTCTAATTAATCATCCACTTTCAAGTGCTTCCTTAGATTACAGCAGCCATTAGACTTCTCTAGGTAAATGCCTTACTAATTGTAGCAATCAAAAAATACAGCTGCATATGAATAAAAGAAAATGAACAAAAGTAAAAATCTTATATATCCCATTGTTTCCTGAAGCAATCACAATTCTGTTAGACTAGAAAGAACTAATTATGCATTTAGTCTAGATATTTTCAATTTGGGATTTCTTGCTTTCAATTCTATATAGTTTGCCTGGTAGAAAACTAAATTAGTGGTCATCTTATCAATGTAATGAGCATATTAAACACTGTTAAGCTCCATTTTGAAAGCTGTCTCAGATCATAAGAAACAAACTTTCAGAAAAAACCACTCACTTTTAATGGTATCTTGAGCTCTGTATCTCTAAAATAAAGTTAATTCCAAATTATTGCATGTCCTTCTCTAGAAGGTGAATTTCATATAATCAAGTGATCAGGGAGATCTATAATAGATCAGGTTGCTCAGAGACTTGTCCAACCTGACCTTGAATGTTTCCAGAGGTGGGTAATATTTCACCCTAGAAAAATGCCTTAGCACATTGCATCACTTGAAGAACAAAATCAAACCTAAACTGAGAGTGTAGAAATGCAAAACATCCAAAAACACATTTAAAAGAAAAAAAAAGAAAAAAAAAAAAAAAGGAAAGACAAAACAAAAAAACCTGTACATGATCTGGCAATGTGCTCTCACGGCCCAGACAACCCTCCCCATCATAGGCTGCATAAAAAGATGGTGGATGAGCCCGCTAGGAGGGGAGTGCTGCTGGACCTGATACTCACTAACAAGGAAGGGCTCATTGAGAAGGTAGAGGTTGAGGGCAGCCTTGGCTGCAGCAATCAGGAGGTGGTAGGGTTCAGGATCTTGTGTGGTAGGAGCAGAATACCTAGTAGGGTCACAATCCTAGACTTCAGTAGGGCCAACTTTGATCTTTTCATGAAATTGCTAGGGGAATCTCATGGGACTCCAAGGGGTCTGACACCCCAGAAGATGTTAAGATAATGGAGGAGTTTTCCTTGGTTGATGAGGACTGGGTTAGGGAGCAGTTAAGCCATCTGGACATCTATAAATCCATGGGACCTGATGGGATGCACCTGTGGGTGTGGAGGGAGCTGGCAGAAGTCATTACCAGGCCACTCCATCATCTTTGATAAGTCCTGGGGGAGAGGAGAGGTGTCTGGGGATTGGAGAAAGCCAAACATGCTCTTGTGGCCAGGAGGGCCAATGGGATTCTGGGGTGGATCAGAAGGGGTGTGGTTAGTAAGTCAAGAGAGGTTCTTCTTCCCCTTTATTCTACCCTGGTGAGGCTGCATCTGGAATATTGTGTCCAGTTCTGGCCCCTCAGTTTAAGAAGGATAGGGAACTGCTGGAAAGAGTCCAGCACAGAGCCACCAAGATGATGAAGGGGCTGGAACATCTTCCTTATGAGGAAAGGCTGAGGAAGCTGGGTCTCTTTAGCTTGGAGAAGAGGAGACTAAGGGGTGACCTCATCTATGCTTTTAAATATGTGAAGAGTGTGTGTCAGGAGGATGGGGTCAGGCTCTTCTCAGTGAAGCCCAGTGATTGGTCAAGGGACAATGGCTGTAAGCTGAAGCATAGGAGGTTCTGTGTGAATGCACATAGAAATTTTTCCCAGTTCAGGTGCCAGAGCACTGGCACAGACTGCCCAGAGAGGTTGTGGAGTCTCCTTCTCTGGAGATATTCAAAACCTGTCTGTATGCGCTTTTGTGTGACCTGGTCTAGGGAATCCTGTTCTGGCAGAGGGGTTTGGACTAGATGATATTTCGAGGTCCCTTCCAACTCCTAACATTGTGTGATTCTGTGAAAAGAAACATGACCAGCAGATTGAGGGAGATGATTCTTTCCCTCTACTTGTGCTCCGGTGAGACCTCACTTAGAGTAATGTATACAGCTCTGGACTCCTCAGCATAATGAAAGCATGAACCTGTTGGAGAGGGTTCGAAAGAATGCCACAAAAATGACCAGAGGGCTGGAACAACTTCCCTGTGAACACAGGCTGAGAGAGTCGAGTTTGTTCAACCTGAAGAAGAGTAAGTTCTGGGGATACATTACTGTGGCCTTTAAGTGTTCAGAGTGTACCTATAAGAGAGATGAGGATAATCTTTTAGTAGCACCTGTTGTGATATGACAAGGGGTAATGTTTTTAAACTAAATTAAGACAAATTTAATCAATGAGGGCAGTGAAAGACTGGAATATGTTGCCCAGAGACGTGTTAGATGCCCTCTTCCTGGAAACATTCAAGGTCAGATTGGATGGAGGTTTGAGCCACCTTATCTAGTTGAAGATGTTCCTGCCCGTTACTTTTAAAGGTTCTTTCCAACACGAACCATTTTATGGTTCTATTTCTTGACAGTGTAAGATTTCAGTGCAAAGAATGTAATGTGAGTTTGAAATGGAAAAAAATCTTCATATATTTTCATCCTTATAATATTTTTCTATTATGAGTGTTGAGGCTTAGGGCTAGGCTGGCCACTAGACAAATGATAGATGCTGTTTATTAACACCTGTCTCTTTCTAAAGGGAAAGAGAAGAGAATGGGAATAAAGGAGAGACTTAGAAATTGGAAAACTAAACTGGCTTTAGTAAAACAATAATAAAATGAAATATATGCAAATACATAAACCCCCCAATATTGAACCTAGCCCCCTGATGGCAATTACATCCCTGTCACCACTGAAGCTGCGGCAGGCATAGGAGAAGTCCCAGACTGGACTCAGTAGCAGAATAGGAAATAGATTCAGAAGCTGGATTCAGGAATTCATGGGTCCATATCAAAGGCAGAGCATACAGAGTCATCCTCAGATCCTACACATTGAAGAAGAAAGTTTGACCGCTGTGATCCCTCAGCTTTATACTAAATATGATGTATATGGAATAAAATACCTTGTTGTTCTGTTTAGGGTCACCTGTTCCTCTTGCTTTATGGCACCCCAAAGTGGTACAGATGATATAGACGTGACCTTGGTTTCTATAGAAGCAAGTATAACAAAAAGATTTTCTACATACCAATTACTACTAGGAGATATTGTCTGTAAAAACAGGTTAATTTCAGAAAGCACAGTTACTTAGATGAGACTTATCTGAAAAGTAAAACCACTGAACAGAGTTACTTCTGTTCTAGCTCAAACTAGAGACAAAAGGAATTCTATATTTTTAATCTCTTTTGGTATTCAGAAACTAAGTTTCTTCTTGAGCTTTCTACGTAAAAAGCTCAATATTCTTATTCTGACTTTTTGCTTTTTTTTTTTTAAAAAAAAGCAACAGCAATAACACTTCCCAGAGTAATTACAGAAAGTTAATTCAATCCTCTTTTTCTTCCTCTTTCCTATGAGTGTTTCCAAGTAAAATGGTATTTTTCTCTTTAGAAAGCATTTTTTTGTGTGTTTGTGAGTACATAAAGATCATAAATACCTGGTATTTATAGCTTTTACACTTCTTTTCAGATATTCTATATTTCAAACATTCTGTCATTACAATTCCTCTGAAAAAGGAACAACTGCATTTTAGCTCCTGAAGTCAACATTTTAATTAGTGGTACTGTAAGTTAGAAATAGGAAAGGAAATTCATAAGTTGTTCTAAAAAATGATAGACTGTATAAAAACCGCAAAATATTACTGGTTTTCTATTGGTTAAACATATATTTACTAAATATGGAAAAAACTGTGGTTTCCTTTGTCCATCTTCAAAGTACTTAGAAGAGATCTCATTAACCTGCAAGATGTTAACCTACAAGATATAACCTGGAAGTTTTTAAGGCAAGGGTGGATGGGGCTCTGGGCAATCTGATCTAATGGAAGGTGTCCCTGCCAAGCAGGGGGGTTGGAACTAGATTATCTTTAAGGTCCTTTCCAACTCTGGCAATTCTATGATTCTGTACTTTCTAATTCAGTCACAGATGCAGTCATGAGTAGTTGGCTGGAAATGTGGTAATTGGGGTGTGACAGAACTCTTAGTCTGTACTCATAATTCGTAGCTCATAATAAAAGAAAATGTGAAGGTGTTCTATGAAAGAAAGTTCTTATAGTAAGTTAAGTTTTATTAAAGTTGATAAAATCAGTTGGTTTTATGTTTTTTTATCAATGTGCTATCATTCCATATGGAGAACAAAGCTCATGTTTCTGCCTTAAAACAACTCAAGGAAATGCAGACTGGTCAGCCTCACTTGATACCTCAGAATCTCATGAACTAGTCATGGAGACCATTTCCAAGCACATGAAGGACAAGAAAATCAGGAGTAGTCAACATGGAATCACAAAGGGGAAGTAATTCTTGCCAATTTAATTTTTGTATGAATGTAGAATGAGAATTCTACATTTCTTGAAAGAATGTAGAATTCCTGACACTTTTACAGAATCTAATTTATTATCACAAACCTTTGGAGACACTCAAGCCAAAGAATAGTTATTCAAAAAGAATGCAATAGAGAGTTAGAAAAGTATATTCTTGGCTTCTGCCAATATTGGATACTTCCTAATATATTTCCCAGCCAGATTTGGAAAGAGTCAACCAGGATGTATTTCTTCATCTCCGAAAAAGAAGCATTTCACTGATGAATATAGATGAGTGTCTCAGGGGTTTATTTTGTATCTGACACTATGCTTAGATCTCTAGGATATTACACTATAAGGGTTTTACAAGCCATGATATTATCCCTTTCTTTCATCTGCTACATTTGTATTTGGAAGAAGTTGATCCTGTTTTCACCACCAGGAAAAGATCTTTTAACATCTACTGCAGTTAAATTTTCCATTATTCCTAGAAGGAAACACATTTATAGAATATATAGAGCAGGAGAAATGAACAGGAAGAACTAGACCTGTAGGTGTGGTTGCAGGGCTATGACTTCATTGTAGTTACAGAGACATGGTGGGATGGCATGAATGACGTTGTAAAGAGAAGAAAAATAAAATGTTATCAAATCATTATGGTCACATTGTATCCTGTATAGGTTTATAACAGCTCAGTGACAGGCCCTTCTCCATTTTCTATAATGTTTTTGTTACGAGAACCAGACTAACAAAACACACACTTCTTAATGCATAATAATTAGGAATATGGAAGAAAAGTCACTTTAAGACAAAGTAAATAGACACAGTAGGTTCTATACCATAATAGGTGTGGGTTTAGGTGTATCTTTAGAAGATCTATGTTCCTTTCTGCCTAATAAGATAATCCTTAGCAGCAGAGCTGAGTGGCAGAAGTGATAATATAACAGCAAGAGCACTAGAGGTTGTGGATGAATTTAAAATAAAATACTTACCTTTAC
Source organism: Galbula dea (assembly GCA_013399015.1). NCBI lineage: Eukaryota > Metazoa > Chordata > Aves > Piciformes > Galbulidae > Galbula > Galbula dea. Next base: position 23,840 of record VWZX01010277.1, read on the forward strand.
TAGATCTGCAGAAGTTTCAGTAAATGCTGAAGAGGGGAAAACTGCAGGTGCTGACTTCAGAGACCTGTAAAAAAATCTCTACAGAAAATATCGTAAACTCTACATTTTAAGTTTCTGATTGTGTTTTTCCTATATTGTCTCCTGCTGCTGGAAGCCCACCTGGTCTGTGTTACATCTCCTATTCAGCATATTTAAAGTTTGCTAGAACTGCTTCAGGGTTGAATATTTTAGAATAATGTTTGTATGGCAGACTTTGCCATTCTATTGTTCAAATAGCAACAATATTTCCTTTTATTTCTTTCTTTCCTTATTACATTTTTTACTAAGTTAAATTCAAAATCCCTTCAGAGCAGAAGATGGTGAACTCTGGACTAAGAAAACTTGCAGAGAAATGATTTGATTTTTCCCCCAGTGCAATTGAAGCAGGGCAATTGAAGACTTTCCTATATAAATCAGCAGAGTCACATGAAAGAAAGAGCAACATCTGGCCAAACCCTTACAAAAATTATGTTCATTAAATACTATCACACTACAAAGCTGTTACAGTACAGAGATAAATGTTGAAATTCTAAAAGCTAATTTTCTCAGAGGTGCCCTTATAAGCAGCAAGTGAATGGTACAAGTTTCAGAGGTGTTGAGCATACCTCAATTATCTTTATATTCCATTCTTTATTCAAGATCAAAATACATTTTAGATTGGCCATAACCTGCATTTTAGGTTGGCTGTAACCAGTCTTCAGACATCTGTGTTTTAAAATGTTTGCTATAGAGAAGAATTTGCTGCACAACAAAACACATTCAAGATGGTTCTTTATCATAAAGAAGTAACAATGTATTAAATTTGTTTTGCAGCTTACATTGTATAAATATGTTGCCACTTCTCCGGAAAAAGGAGAATCTGAGCGAAGGAATTTTGATGCTATATTATTGAGTTAAATAATTGAAATCCATGAAACTGCTGAAATGCCTGTGAAAATTATTACTGGATTTGATATAATCAGTTTTAAAATTTTGACTGAGAGATATTTTCTAGTTATTTTACATTTCAAATTACTTCAGATAGAAATACAATAGTTTTATGAAGAAACTATAAATTATTTCCATCACAGACTATTAACATATTTGGAGGTTTCTTTAGTGAGGACTCTAGTCTGCAAACCAAACTGGTGATGAAGGTAGATAGTTCTTTAAAATTACCTTGACACTAAAAGTCAAGTTTGTACCTTTCATTTCCCTTTTTAAGGCTGCAAAAGATAATGAGTAAACTGCAGAGGGTAATTATGCATTAAAACTGAGAAAAAATTTAGTAATTTTGTGATAAAAGTACTTACTAATACAAAAATTTTTGGAGTCATTTCTGTGACACAAGATGATGGCAGTGAATCTTTTTGACAGGACACTATTAACATCAGCTCTATTTCAGATAAAGCATTTTCTGAATTTTTAATCATATGCTTTGGATGTGAACTAATGGGTCCTTTTCCTTCTATAGAGCATATTTTATTTAAAATTTCCTTTGCACATGCAAAAGTGAGGATTCTGATTAAATATGCATGTAACAGAAGCCAGAAATGAATTCAAAAGACAACCATGGGGAGATATGATTGGGCTGAACACTTCATAAGCATTTCTGTAGGGTACTGTAGGTACTCTTTTGGATTAAAAAAGTTTGTGACTAGGATATAATGACTTTTTATTCCCCATGAAACTCTCTCTCTTTTTGTCTTAGTCACTTTTTTTCCCCAAATGACTAATAATATCATTCAAATGAAAGCCATGAATGTTTCACTCAGTAAGTTACAAAGGGAATAGGATTTCAAGCTTTGAAATATTAACAGACGAAAAGAAAAGAAGACATAAGAAAAAGAATGTAACTACTTTGCTCTCTTCAGTGACCAAATAACCATCTCAAAGTTAGTTATTCTAGTTATGTCAAAGGCTTGTTTCAAAGAAGTTTTTTTTGAAGCTTGAGTATTTTGTGACCAAGAACAGAATAGATATGTGGAGCCTACAGACTAGACTACAGTCAGGATAAGGAAAGATTAGAAAATAGCTGTCTAGATAGAAATCTTCTACCCATGGATTTCATAGTTCTTACCTGGATCCTTATTTTTGATTTTTTTCCTTTTTATTAGAATATCCAGGTTAAGGCCATAAACCTTGATATATTTTTTAGAAATGAAAAAATAAACACTATTTTTATATATAAGAAAATACTCAACCTTCACTTCACAGAGTTGTCAGATGGGAATTTCATCACAGAATCACAGAATGTTAGGAGCTGGAAGGGACCTCGAAAGATCATCTAGTCCAACCACCCTGCCACAGCAGGATTCCCTAGACAATATTTGCTTCCACCTCCAAAGAATACCAGTGCACGAACAAGAATAGTCTTATGTTTAAATTTTCAGTTGAAACCTGAAGCACCTGACAGTCTTCCAACACTAAGTATTTGAAAGATGATATTCTGGGCTGAATAGATTGTTACTTTGTTTCACCTTTATAATCCTTATGACCCTGGTCTTCCACAGTCAAATTGTAAAAAACTGTTCAATAAATATTTGCAGCATTTTCAAGCCAAATAGAAATTTTCAGTCTAGAGGCTATCTCTGTGTCCTAATACTTCTCCCAGTGAATATTAAAGCTATTGTGGGCCTTGGAGATATTTTTGTATTTCACCTGTAGTATGCAACATTGGTGGCATTTTAAAGGTTTAATTAAAGAATACTTATCATAGCAGAATTCTGTAGTAAGTGCTGGACAACAAAACCCTAGTGTTGTAAAATTAATTGCACTACTAAAGTGTAGCTGAAACAAGTAGAAAGCTTGAACCCAAAGAAACAACTCATTAATCAACCAGCTGTACTGTGGTAGGCGAATTACTTCTATATTCACATCCAGTTATCTAAAAAAAAAAAAATAAATAGTGTTTTAAGCAAGAATAATTACTTTGCAGACCAGAAATGTATTGTATACAAATGTTTACCACTGGAAAATATTTTCTTAGTTTATTCTTTAAAGTCCTTAAAAATACATTGCTTACCTATAATGTAATGAATAAAAGAAAACCTTTCTTCCCTCACTTAATTTCTCCAAAACCTGTCTATTTTCAAGAAAGAAAATTTAAAACCAGGAAGGAGGTTCAAACATTTGATTTTGGGCATAATAGTAAGAACTTGAGAAAATATCTTTTTTATAGAATCTGGTTGTTTATACAGTACCCCTTAGAGTATTGTTAAACAAATTTCTTGGTCCTTGTTTTAATAAAGAGAGGTAATGGTTTATATAAAGAATGCTGTAACACAATTAGTGATAAGCCTGTGTCAATTTTACTATTATTGCAAGTTATAACATATTGTTCTTCAGTAAATGACTAATAAATTAGGAAGATCTGAAAGCTTCTGAAGCTTTATTTTTTTTCCTTTTTCTTTATAAATTTTCCTCATAAATTAGTTATGAGGCTAGACCTTGACCTTGACTACATCATATTCTACAGCTCAGTTCAGTATGAAACATAAAAAAGGAAGAAGTTGCCAATAGATCATATAATTTTTCATAGTATGAAAAAAATGCCTTGACATGGCTCAAAAATTTAAAACTTTAACTCCTAGTAAGTATAATTTCGTTACTCTCATGACCAATTGGTTATAGAAACATGCTAAACCCATCTAGAACTGTGCTTCTGATGTGCTGCAAAAAATTAAATCCTTGAAAAGCCACAGTAGATTTTGTCTTTCATGTTGAGACTTTTAACAGACTTGAATTTCTGAGACTGTGAAATTAAGACACTCTCTACACTTTGAAGTGCCACAGTTTGGACACCAAAAGTGAGAAGTGCAAAATCTCAAAATACCTTTGATATTTCCCATTCAGAAAATGAGCCCTCAGCTTTATTCAGCCCAATTCAAAGATGTCGCATATGTGATATACAAAAATAAGCACAATAAATGAAGAATAGTAAAGAGGGAGAGAACACAAGGAATAGCACTTGAAGAATACAGGCTGTCAGGAAGTTTTAAAATTAACCAACTGGTTAAGAGGAAAGAATATTTCAAACAACTATGTAGCCTTGTGAGGGAGAAGCAAATCCTCAAAGATTTCGAGACTAGGAATTTATGCGTGGAAGGAGAATGAGGAAGAGCAGAGGCAGATGCAAGAAAGGAGTCTATATGTAGTATGGCACGAGTCACAGAGGAATCCTCATAGCATAAGTGTTTGTTGCTGTTTATGGCTTAAATTAGATGCAGATACTTCTGAACTTAGCTGGCTCTGAATGGATGTTTTGGAGAATCAGAACAGAGATGGACTGAAAGGAAATGCGTTGTAATTGAAGGGACAACAAAATTAAAGCAATTACACAACTAATCTTTAGTAAGAGTGTCATCACTGAAGCTGTGTGGGAAATATGAATAAAACAGGAAGCCAATAATAAGGAAGATGCAAGGGAAAGGCACCATAAACCTGAAAGATCTCAATAGTGTGGACCTCAAGCTGACCCAAAAGTTCTAGTATTCAATGACATGGCTCAAACTAAGGATTAGAGTACAAGACTGATGGTTCAGGATTCCATAGTATGACCTCTGAATGAATTTTAGGTGATATTTGTAGGAGAAAGAACTTTTAATTCCACTGACTACTGTTTGAATCAGAACCTATTATACATCTAGGACAATTTATCAAAACCCTTGATACATAGTTTTCCTTTTTCCATCCTCAGTTGTATAACTGTCTTGCCTTTACAGAATTCAGCATCTTATTGTTTAACAATTATCAATGATAGTGACTTCACAGTAGTTATATTTATTTGAAAGTTAATATTGCCACTGTTTCATTCCCCCTGCTGTTTGGACATTAGTACTTGTGCCTTTACATGCATGAGTACAATGCAGAGCACTCTAGTCAATGTTCTGTTTAAATATAAAAGGCAGCAGCATTTTACCAGCAATGCCCAGGCACAGGTTTTCAGGGTAGGTCTGGGTTTGCCTTGTCCTGAACTGCTTTTAGCTTGTTTGAATAATGGGCTGCTGGCCAAATGACCAGTCTCAATTGAGGTGAAGCTGTGTAAATGCCTCCTGTGGTCAGGTCTGACCAACTGTGAGAGTCATGACACAGCAAACCATTGTTCTTTTCTGTCTGTTGACAATGGCTCTTGATCAGCTTCCAGACTTAAGCTGGGAGGACAGCTAGAACCTTACATAGGACCTTCAGATTTGGAGGAAAGATGGGACCTTCCACCATGAACACTGACCCACCTTGCCCTTCAGAGCGCTGAGAGTACTAACAACCAATTGAGTCCTGCTGCCCCATTCTGCCTGGGTAGACCCTTCATCCATTGCTTTAGGTCCTGGAGGTCTTAAGGAAGGGGAGTCATAACTTGAGAGAAAAGGAGTAGTTGGACTAAGGATAACTGTTTGTTGCATTTTGATTAGATTGTTAAGATTTTTAGCAAGGCAGACAATAAATAATTTGTGACCCCACATTTAAGATGTGTTACGTTTTTGCCAGTAATGAGATTTAGAGTTAGAAAGTAGATACAGTAATAGATTTAGGGGGACTAAAAAATCAGATGACTATCTGAGACCTGAAGGAAAATGTGATCTTCAACATTGTCACGTAATGAAAGTGGGAACTGTTAATGACAAAAACAGAAATGTAATTGAAACACCACCTTTTAGTGTTTGGAGAGCAAGAAACAAAACGAGCTATAGCAGATGCTGGAGACTATTTTCTTTTCAATTCCTGATCACTTCAGAAGGTGTACTGGTTTTACTTCAAACATAAAGCTCCATTTTCTCAAGGCAATAACAATGGAAGCAGAGCTGCATCTGACATAGAGATGCTTTCCACGCGTGGGCTTATAGATTAGAGCAGAGTGAGTAGAGCTGGAAGGTGACTGACTAGAACCAAGCAGTAGTAAGCCAGAAGGCAAGTAGGAAAAGTGAGGGAGATGTTACCTGTTTCTCAGGTAAATTCCTCATGTTTCTACTAGCTGTCTTCCTTTCTGTTGATCTGCAAGCAAAAAGTTTTAGACTAGTATGGTAAGAATGCTTGTACACGATCATAAATTAAACTTTGAGGATAATAACATGAGAAACTCATAGATCATAGAAGAGAAAAATTAGTTAACCATACCTGACCTGGGCCTAGAAAGACAAAATCAGGAGACTATCAGACTTTACAGATGCTGAAGTGGAATCCTTGGGAGAAGGATGTAAAAAAAAAAAGGACACAATTGTATGTTGGTTTACTAGGAGTTTGTGAGTAATACTGGGTACAAAATCAGTAAAACAACGGCCAGTGGACAAAGAAGGGTTAGCTGTTTATTTAGGATAGAGGGAAGGGAATATATAAGGTAAAAGGAACAATGTAATTGAGGCTGCTCAGTGCTTCCTCTCAAGCAGTTCTACTTCTGATCATAACAGCTTTGAGCAGGAAGATAAATGCATTGCTGATCTAATCATTTATATGTCTAACTTTATTCTGTGACCAGGAGAGAGCTAGGGTGCTTTTTCTGCCACCAGTGAGATATTATTCAACAGAGACAAAGCAGACATTCTGACACTCTAGCAGAATGTGGGCAACTCCATCAAATAAGAAAGTTTCAAATAAAACTAGATTTTTATCACGTATAATACAATACTAATTGCCAACCACCTTTCATTTGAAGGATAATCTTCTATTTCTTTGAATTTCTAATTTAAATTACCACTTGGTCTGTGTTGTAAAGAATGTACTTTCTCTTATACGTTTCTCCTGAATAAGAGAGAGAGAACCAGGTCATGACAGTGTTACTGAATCAGTCAAAACTTTGCAGAGCAATACTAGCTATCAATAGACTTTTTCAGTGTAGAATTCAGCCTGCTTAGCAAAAATGAACCACAGTGCCCCAGATTTTATCTTTCTGTATTTTTCTAAAAGGGAGCTATTGAATTGCGCACAAAAAAGACATGATTGGTGTTTCATGTTTGAGCTATTGATTTTTAAAACATATAATGCCTGTCAATTCACTATTGGCCTTTGAAACCCAATTATGGAAAGACATATAAAAAGAAATGGTTCACTATAATGGCCAACTTATAGTAAACTGAAAATATTATCCATATTTGAGAGTTAGTATTTATTTGATAGGTACAATAATTATGTGTATCATTTATACCTATAGGCAGTGGAAAGAAGTATGCATCCAACAGTTTTCCAAACCCTCTTGTGAGATTAACAAAAAAAGAAACCTTGAGAGAGTGATGTAAAGCTCTATGAGTAACTGAGAGAATAGTTGTGATTTTTCAGTCCTGAATAGGCATTGCAGAGGGACAAATCTATCTGCATTTGCAACTTTTTCACTCAAGATACTTGTTTTTTAAGATGAACATAAAATCACAAACAGTAGTTGTTCACATTTTATACAATATTTAAAACCAGAGAATATTGGTTTTCTTAATTGTTTAGGGTTTGGTGGTTTGTTTTTGTTTTTGTTTTTGTTTTTGTTTTTCTTAAGAGGTTAGTAATGATATCACTATTGAAATTCAGAAAGATACATTGAAATATATTTGAAATATATTTGGTTTAACTAAATTCATTTCAAGTTAGATTGCAACATAAAGACAACCTTTTGTGGAAAGAAATAGTACTGCATTAAGTTGTCAAGGGTTAGGGCTGGATTGGGACAGCCTTCTCAACCTGTAGATGATCCACGGGGTGGGGATGGGACAGGATGGGCCCCCTAGTCCTGTTTCCATTGTGGTGGCAACACATAAGTGAAGAACAATGAAAGAGTCACAACCTGAAATGAGGAACTGCAGTATTAAGTGTGCATCTTTCTTGGTTATGACTCTGGTAGTAATGTTTATATCAAAACACACATGAAAGTCTCAGAAGTGTAATTATTGTGGTGGTGTTTGGTTTGGTTTGGTTTGGGGTTTTGTTTGTTCTGGTGTTTGTTTTTTTATTTTTGTAAACTTCCCACAAATAAAAATGATTTTGCATGGGTAATTTTCACGAGCATTGCATTAAGAATATATTTCTCTACTGTTTGCAGTGACTGTCATATATTGCAGTGTGAAGATAAAGTGGATCACAAAAATAATTTTAGCATCATTTCTAGAATTAAAACCCTTGAGGCTTGTTTGTGGCTCTCTAGAAAACAAGACTGCTGCTACAGAAGCAACTATCAGTGCTATCCATACTCTTTCACACTGTTAAGTAATGTAATAAAATAAAGAATCTCTTTAAGAGGAGATAAATGTTAAGAATTTGACTGAAAAGGAGATACTTTTCTCTGACCACTAATGCTAAAACTGTGAAAATAGTAAGGTGTTTTACAATTTTTTAATTCCTTAATTAAAAATTATTCACTCCACAGAGTTTAAACCAATTTAGGATTGAAACAGTTTAATGATGGCACAAAACCACTGATTAGGATCAATTTCAGTTTTAGAACAGACGAGTCACACCACCTCAAATGTTAAGACAGTGTTAATAAGTTTTTAAACACTCTCCCATAATCCCCCCCATAATACTGATCAAGACATTCACATACATACAGAAAGGTATACATTTGCTCTCACAGAACATGGGAGCTACAGGTAGACTCACCCTTTCATGCAGTACCCAAATTGTATGCAGCTGTGCTGGAGATGTGGATGCTCAAGATTTAAGTATGCTTGTGCAACTCCTTATAGGAAGCTAATACACACACTGACAAAGCCCCCATGAGGCCACATACACCCCATAAGGAATATATTTTATTCCTAGGAAACAAATAAAAAATAAAAATAAATATTTTGTTGCAGTAAATTCTAAGGTTATTTGTGCTTTATTACACCATAACTAACTTTGTAACCTATCATCTGCTGTTAAAATGAAACAATATTTTTCAATTAATTATTCCTGTGTCTGAAGTGTTTCACTTTGTCAGTCCTGAATAAATGGAAATATTGAGGCATGTCCTCAAATACTACTTATCTTTATTAACTCTAGTTGAAAAAAACTGTGAGCAGTTTTCAAGCTTAAAAAGCTACTTCTGTATCAGCTCTGAATTGAACAACTGTAATTTTAAAGGTTGCCCTTGAAAGATGAAGGTATTTTCATTGATTTAAACTGTAAAATTTCTCTACTTTGTTGTTGTATCTTTCATACTAAAAATTTCTGCTATTTTCACAAAGGAAAAGCTAATTAACAAACTGACAACATATAGTAGTAGGAAAGATTAAAAAATGAGATAATTGCTAAGTATTTTGTCATAAAACCAAATCTTAGGTTTATAAATACTCCACTGCAAAGTAGAAAAAGTGTATACTGTTTTACTGGGTCTAGCTGAGATAGAGTTAGGGTTTTTAATTTACAGCAGCCCCTGTGGTTCTGTGGTTTGAATTTGTAAATACAACAATGTTGATAACACACTAATGGTGTATGAATGGCTGAGAACAGTGCCAAGGTCTTCTCTGTTTCTCTCTTCTTCTCTCTTCTCTCTTCTTCTCTCTTCTCGATCCCCCACTGCCAGCAAGCAAACTAGGACTGGACAAGAGGATGTAAAAGTTTCTGAGAAATATTAAATGCTTGTTAGGGTAATTATTGCAGATATATAGAACCAATCAATAATTTGATTAATCTGTCTGTCTGCCTGTCTACATCGCTCAGAAACTATTACTTAGTGGCCTGAACACAACTGCTTCTTTGAATCATGTCCTTAATCTTCCCTTCTGTAGCATAGAAATCTATATGTGTGAAATACTTACTTTCATAGACCCTGGTAAAAGTTAACTAGTCCATCTTCTTCTATAATGTTTTTACACTTCTTCTACAGATATGTACAATTACATTCTTCAAATGTTATATTTAACACAATAACTGATATACAGAAATATTTTATGATGAAATATTTTGAAAAAGAATGCACTGGCTGCTATTTTCCTTATACATATTTATATTCAGATATTACAGTATCAGTTCTTGACATTCTGCATAATTTCAGTAACTCCATTTATATCAAGGTCTTCTCCATTGCCAGAGTTCACCTATTTCTGGCTTTAGTAACAGTGTTAGTTCAAAACTGATTTCCTCAAAAATAGGATTATGTACACCTTTTCAATGGCAGCTGTTTACATGTCATATCTGAAACCTCAGCTTCCATCAATAACTTCTCTGCCATATATCTATACCTATATCTATATAGCTATATATAGCTATATATATCTATATATATCTATCTATATATCTATATAATCTGTATCATCTATATCTATCTATATATCTATCATCTATATCTATATCTAATCTATAGATATATAAAAGCCTTGTATATTAAAACACTCTTCAAAATTCTATTTAAAACAGGAGTAGCAGAAGCTAAGTAGAAACTAATAGTAGAAACTAATTTTTTTGTAGGGAAAATTAATGTTTTGTGAGAATCAGATCACATAATCATTATGCTTCCTTAGGTGAGCTCATTATTACCTGTTCAATAGTTCAAGATACAATGTTTCAAATTCTGAGTAAATTCTGATAGAAAATGTCAACTGTTTGTTACACTTTGGATAAGATGCATTTCTTACCATAGAGTGGCAAAACTCTTCAACATAAATTTTAATTTAAAAAGCCTGGCCTCTGGGAAAAAAACTGTATATAAGATACATTACAATAAGATAAGACATACTAAAAATATAATAAAAATATCTATTATTATTTTTCATGGTTTAAAATGGTTTAATTGAAAAGTGTTAGATTTAATGCAGAATATTAATGTCATGCATTAAAAAATTCCAGCAACAACTTGCATTTGCCACAATGTTCTTTCCAAAAGCAATTCTGTAACTTTGCTATTATTAAAGAAACCTCAATGCTTCTCGATGTGAAGTGCAGGATGAGAACTGATGTCAATGTCATCTTGTTATGCCAGCCCTGCATTTATTCCTTACGCTTCTATTATCTATTAAAAAAGATTAAAAGTTGACTAGAAAATAATTCACAAGTAGCATTGAGGTTCTCAATTATATTGTTAAAGTACTTGTGACTTTGAAAAAGATCAAGTACCATCTTTAAGAAATAAATGAGGCATTGAACAGGTAGAGTGGATATTCTAACTATAATATTCGGTACACTGTGGTGAATTCTGACCACTTGAAAAAAAAAAGATTTTTAGCTCCAATGACTACAAGGCAAAGCTTCAAAGTTTACTTGAAAACTTTAAACATTATATCTTTTTTTAAAAAAATATTTTAAATCTTGCATTTCAATTTGTCTATTTTTAATTATTCTTTGCTGGAGAATTACTAGAAAATGGAAGGAATAAAACAACTGAATTTATTTATGTGGCTCTATCTTCTGTTTGTTATGAAATCTTCCTATGAGCAGGATGAATTTGATTCAGTCTCTTTAGCAGATTGATATCTATTCTTCTCTTCCAAGTGGCTTTACTTAGTGACCTAAAGACACAGGATTTATCCAGTATACATTCACAAAATTAATAAATTTTTTGGTTATGGGTATTATTTTTTCAAGTGCCAATTTCAATTTATTGCAATTTAAATTCTTTACATTTACACAGTAAGTTTTCAGATACAAAAATGATACAATGTGTGATTTGGCATGTCATTTCAGATCAGGTCATGGATTGGGATCTGCTTCAGAAAACAATGATGACTAAAAGCTTAAGTTCCGTCAGCCATTCCTGTGTTGGTTTTTGAACTTATGTGACAGAGGATGAGGCAAAAAATAAAGCAATAACTGTTAGTGGTTTGAGGGTTAGGTAACATATAATAAAAGCATCAGTTCAGCATGTTCATTTTCTCTCAGGTACTCAGTTCTTGTTTCCATTGCTTTCTAAGAAGTATATTGTTCAACCAGAGGTCTGTCTGTAGATCAGCATCACTTTTATGCTCCAAGCACTAATAATTTAAAACCTTACAACTTTGATATCTGTTCCCTGCTAAATCTCTTCCCTTTCAATTATAATATTGACTTTTCTTTATAGTTTCTTGCAATACTTCATGTTATGTTATTGCCACAAGTGTTCATTCCTAAAAAGATAAAAGGAACACTGGCATGCACTTTTCAACCTCTATACAGGTGATAGTAAGCTTGCAAAAAGTGACATTTTTTCTTTCTTTTCTCCTGAAAATGACAAAGGCAAAAGATGAAATGTCTTCCCTTCCTGACTCCCAGTTTTACCAAGTGTATTCAAAAGCTATGTTTCTGTGCATTTGGTAAGTAGTCATTTTATTCATGGGTTGGTTATCTGCAAAGTAGAATATAGGAACTGCAGCTAATGGAAGATCACCATGAATTATGAGCATATGCTTAAGATAACTCTTTGTAAACATTGTAATTTTGATTATTTTGAGATTTTTTTTCTGAAAGAAACTAAAAAAATAATCTAATTCTTTATTAACATTTGAGATAAACTAGCTTGGTGATATACTAATACCTGTTTCTCTAACACTTTGCTCCCTCCTTTCCTTGCCTAGAAAAAATTGCTAGCTCTTTTGCACTTGTGAACCAAAGGTTAATGATGGCAGGTTAAAATGAAAATAGCAAGTTAGGTACAAGTAATTGTACCAATTGTACCAATACAATTAAGAACTGAAGTGTGAGATAATTACACTAAAACTAATATTATATTTTATGTTTTTAGACAACATCAGGAATTTATCGCATATCAAGAAGACCTAATTAGAGTTTCAGACACAACTGAAGACCAGCCAGAATCTGGCCTTGATGTTTCTCTTCAATTTTGTTACACCTGCTCTGGAGATACCAAGGGATGCACATTAATCTGTTTTTGCACAGAACCAGATGTTACCTTTTGTATCAAGTTACTCAATTTCAAAATGGATATTCCAGTATTAAAATTATTTTATCTGTTGACTTCAGCTTTTTTCTTTGTTGTTTTGGAAGCTTTGTTACTGTCATTTTCTTGCTTCACCATTCACTGTGTTAAAAATCCATATTTATTTATCTCCCCCTTCATTCCTCCCCCCCCCGTGTGGTTTTATTATCAACTACATTTACAAGCACATCTGAATGAGCAAATTTCTGGATGGGGCTAGACTGTAACTTTGTAATTTGTCTAGCTCAAAGTAGGGCATACGTAGCAGGGTAATATGTTTTCCTCAATAGTGCAAGCTGTGCTTCGTGGCATGGTATCTCCACAGCTGCAAGAAGAAAATAGATTCTTAACTTCACCTTCCTTTCCTCCTTTTCCAACTTTTTTTTAAACAAGCATGTAGAAGTACATAAAATTATTTTACCTGACCTGACACTTCACTATTTGAACATTATAAAACTGTTATTCATCATCATTTGTTTACTTCTCCACAGAAAGTGCACATAAGCTGGTTTTCTGTTAATATGATGATTGCCTATCTTAAATTGTACTGCTATGAAGATCACAAAATACATCACACAGTAGGCTATAGATAATTGCATGGGATAGGACTGAGACTTCAGCATTTATACGATAAATGTTAACATCAGCATTTCTAATTTCATGTGTTAGATATAGAACCTCCAGAACATTCCTTTTTGATGGGTTGATTTGGTGTATTTTATCACTCGAATAGTTCAAAATTTCAAAGGTCTTTTTAAAACCTTCATATTCTTGAGTTTTCACATACCCTATAGCAGTAGTAGCTTTAGGTTTGTAAACCAGGGTGCACAGTGCTGTTCCTTGAAAGGGGAGATAGAGGATGCAGTGCAAGGTAGTGCAGGCATAGCATGGCAATAGAAGGAGCAAAGGATGACATTGGATGATACTGGGAATACAAACAACTCAGTAGCAGTCATTTAGAGATAAGATCTGGGACAGTGGCCAGCTGCAATGTGTACATGTATACCTACAAATAAAAAGCAAGGTGTAAAATTGTGTTAGAAAACACACACAAATAGTACCAAGTACATCATGGACTAAGGAAAAGGAAAATGTCACCATCAACATCACAATCATCCTGGTGAAGAATTTAGGATACTGACATCTTGATGTAACACTTCATCCTTTCTTCTTGATGAGTACTGTTATTGTTATCTGGACAGTAAGCATGATAGCAAAGAAAAGGGATGCACTAGGAAATTTTTGTGTAGCACATTGTTGTGGGGTTTTTTTAATTAATATTTGTTTTGCATTAATTGGAAAGTTTGGATTGTGAATGTCAGTATCACTGTACCAGGCTGACTGCTATAAATGTTAAGTTTTATTTAGATTTTTAGGATTTATATTACACTAACAAGTTCTTGAATTCCTGTAAAACATTTGTGCTGCATTTTCCCCACTACAAAATGTGAAGTGTAACACAGCCAGGAGTTTCTAGAATGGATGCAACCTACCATTGCATGTCATAGAGACTCTACCCTCTTTCCTGCATCTCAGGAGTCATCTAACTAGGTGCTCCTACTCCTGATCCAGAATCACATCTTCATTATGTCTGCAAGGCTTCAGTAATGGGAACTTGTGGATTTCTTAAGCATTATGGGTGTGCCATCTATCATTTGTCAGAGAATGTGCATACAGCGCATATGAGCTTGATTCATAAATCATGTGTTCTACCTGACCCAAATGTTGGGTTAATGTGATCCAGGGGTTGATCAGTTCATTTCTTGTCATTTACAGTTACTGAGAAGACTGGAAGCAATATTAGACTGTGTAAACATGGAGACTAGCACCAGACTTCATAAGGATATCCTTTTTGTGTCTCACAAGTTTTGTAAATGTAGCCTTTATTTTTCTGAGGTCTGTATGCAAATTTTACCATGATAAATTTGAAAGACTGTATAAAGATTGTAATAGCAGCTAGTACTCTGCCAAGACAAACATTATTTGTTTACTTGCTGTCTTGTTGTTGCCTACCACACCATCTGCCTTTTTATCACCTATTTAATTAACTTCAAAACTATCTTTCATTTGTGCTTGGTATTCATCTTGCCACGAAGTTTCTCAATGAGTGTGTTAATAGTATTAAGGCACAGCAGTAAAAGAGAGTAGAATCCAGAAACAGAATTAACAATCTGATTTACTTTCACCAGACAACTAGTGAGTGAACACATATGGCATGGCACTGAAACGGATGAGCACAACTGTGGCAGCTAAGAGACTAATGCACTGCAGTGGATATTAATCCCTGCTCTGACCACTGAAACTTTTATTAGTATATGTGTGCATCTCAAGAAGCAGGCTATAGAATATCTACTGTTATAATCTGAGCTAGATTATTTAACATATGTTTTTAATAATTAAATTACATGTTTTTACAGACAGCATTCAAATAGTCCATATGAAGTCCAAATCTTCACTGAAGACATGTTTCTGTTTTATCACATACACTTCCAGTTAGAAGTAAAAATCTATAAAGCAGCATAATCTGACAGTAAACATAGTGTTCTGTAGTGCATGCATTGGACATGAAACATGGTCTACAGTCAAGCAAAGAAAGCCTTATATAATGCGAAAGCCCAGGACAGAAAATAAGAGTGGAATAGCACATAGGATGAAAATCACTTTTGAGAATTATTTTTGGAAAACCATTTTATTTGTTTGCTTCATTTGTTGAGAGTGTTCTTTATAACTTTCTGTACTACAAGACCTGCTCTTCAGTATTAGGGTTTTATTACCCTTGAGGAGACTAAACAGCCAAATGTAACTATCCTTCTATCTCTGACGTGCATATGTGAAAGTGAACATTACTTACGTATCACTGTTCATTTGGGACACAGCAAAAAGGAAGGGTATCTGAAGAATTATTTCATCAAAATCTACTATTTTTTTTTCCCTGTGTGTATTAATGTAATTCAGTATTACCATTGGAATGCCTCAAAGCCAGAGAAAAACAGTATTTAACATCAGTCTGGGACTTGACTCTAATAGGTTTGGTCAGTCAGATGAAAACCTTCCATTATAAACATTTCCTAAAAGTGATCTGTAATGTGAAAGGTACTAAAGATCCTGCATTTCTTTGTCTGTGATAGTAAGTACATTATGTGTCTCCACGAATTGTATACAAAAGGAGTTAGATACTGTTTGTACAACAAGCATGCCTCCTGGGTTTAATCACCACAAGAAAAAATCACTTTGAATCTACTGCTAATAGCACTTTGGCATCTTTTGTCACAGAGTATATAAAAGCCTCTTTGGTTTTTTAAAATACATTGGAGTTGTTTCCTTTACAAGTGTTTGTACAACAATATTCAACTGACCTTTATCCTTGATATTATTTTTATGCTGTGCAGCTTCTCTTCTAATAGTTAAAAAAAGAGAACTTGGATAGTGAACTCAGATGATTAGTTACTTGCCTTTCATCTCTGGGACTATAGTCAAATGTTCCTTTGACAGGAGTATCTTAGTCTCTTCAGATCAGATATCTGTAACTCTGTAGTGTAATACTTTTTGATGATCTTGGCTTCAAGGCCAAAAACAACTGGGGGGGGGTGTGGGGTGTGGGCAGAGAGAGACGTGGGTTTTTTATGTGAATACTAACAATTTCCTGTTCTCTGCTTCATTACTGGATGAAACCTTCTGCAGGTTCAGAGACAGCTGAGACAAGATAAATATGCCATTATACCTGCCTTCATTTTATTGCAGCTACATATAAAAGTGAAATTGTATACAATGATATATCAAATATCTTTTCCATTTCAGTTTTGAACCAGCTACAAACTGGTTTCAGTTGTGCATCTAGAAATAAATAATCAATTTCCTTGCACTAATTTTAATCCGACAAAGGAATAATTAGACATTGAGTGTGACAGGTATCCTCTTAGAAGTTTAGCAGCCTAAAAAAGACACAATTAAGAAGAGCAAAGAGACATGTTGTAATACCAGGAGCACAATACAGTCATGTATAAATTAACTATTACATGAATTATAAATAATGTCTGAGCTCTTTCTGGTATGGGAATAAATACTAAAACCAAGCTGTAAATAAATTTTACTTCATTTAACT
Organism: Galbula dea; assembly: GCA_013399015.1. Lineage (NCBI taxonomy): Eukaryota > Metazoa > Chordata > Aves > Piciformes > Galbulidae > Galbula > Galbula dea. Next base: position 40,765 of record VWZX01010277.1, read on the forward strand.
TGCAAATAATGTTGGGGTTTTTTTCCCAAAAATATGTGCCCATGTACTTGATTGATTTCTGTGGAAATATTCAGTGCATGCTCTTTTAGAAAGAATCTCACTGAATATATTAGAATTAGCTTTCAGCTATTGTCTCCATGACATGAATATTTTTTGAGCTGAAACCTGGTGAAATGTCCTCTTCAGAAATAGCAAGTGAATATTAGTGGTTTTAATAGAACTGCAGGGATATAATAAAAGGTTAATTACATCATGTTAAGTTCTTTATAACTGTGTATATTAGTCTAATATATGTCATACAATTTGTATTTGGACAGCATTATTCCCTAAAACTCATGTAGGAAAATTTTTACATATTATATATAGCAGCTACACTTAGTTGTAATGGACTGATAAATTGACTTCTGTTTCCGTAGGTTAATTTTCAGTTCTGAAAATCTAATCAATAAGATGCCCAAGAAATTCTGTTAAAAAGCAAAACATTTGGCACTTTATTTATGGCTTAATTACCCAAACAGCTAAAGTCTACAAACCTTATTTATTCCATTTTGTTACTTGGATTGTGGTAGTAGTCCAGAAGAAAATCTAAACAACTGCAAACCAGAAAAAAAACTATACTGGATTTTACTAGATGTCCATCTCAGTCTGTGCCGTGTCCAAGACCGTGTAAAAATTTTTAGGTGTCCATTATCCTTAGAAACTTTCATACGGAATAGTCCTAACTACCCTATACTTGTGCTGGTTTTATTTTTCACTCTATATTACCAAAAATTACAAGTCTAGACTCAGTACATACTAGCTTCTTCAAGAAGGAACTATAGCTAACTGGTTCCAATATTAACCAACTGACTGCACTGATGCAGAGGAAAGACTGTTGTATAAGGAGTTACATACCCACATACTTGTTTTCTTCTCCTGTATACAGATGCACTGTGACTGTTTACCAATCAGTTCCCAAGGGGAGGTGAGGAATAGGAAGTTATTCCACTGCTGTTCCTGTGTTCCACATGGGGTCACTCCCATGGGATATGAACCACTACAACATAGGTGCTTCCTACAGGCTGCAGTTCTTCAAGAACTGCTCCAGCATAGGTCCTTTCCATTGGGTACAGTCCTTAAGGCACAGACTGCTCTTGCATGGATGGCTCCTATGGACTACAGGTCTTGCTAGAAAACCTGCTCCTGCATGGCCTTGGAGTTGGGAGTGCAGAGCAAAAGGCTCCACCTGCAGGGAGGAGCACATGGGATGGGTGACCCTAAACTGACCAGCTAGGTATTCCATTCCATATATGTCATATTCAGTATGAAGCTGAGGAATCACAAGGGTCAAGCTATCTTCTTCAATGGCTGCTGTCCAAGGATGACTTAGTCTGTTCTGCCTTCAATCCCAATCCATGAGTTCCTGAATCTGGTTCCTGAGTCCAGCTCTGGAATCTGGTTCCTATCCGCTGCTGAGCCCACTCTGGGACTTCTGCCACAGCATCAGTGGTGACAGTGATGTAATTGCCATCAGAGGAGGTGGAGTTCAATAATGGTTTTGTATATATATACATATATATTTCATTTTATTGTTACTATTTTCATTAAAGATGTTTTTTCTTTTCCAGTCCATAATTCTCTCTCTTTTATTCCATTTCTCTTGCCCTTTGGGTTAATAGAGATCATCTGTTGCTTGTTTAGTGGCCAACCCAGTCCTAAGCTTTGACAGGACTGAATTAAAAAACCCAAACAACAAAACAAACAAAAAACCAACTAACCAAAAAACCCACCCAAACCCAAACAAACAAAAAACATAAGCAAACAAAAACCAACCAACCAAACAAAATCTTTTTATTTACTAAGAAGTTCTCCTTTCTCTATTATTTCCACAGGTAATAGGCATGCCACGTAATAAAATATATTATATTCTGACAAATGCAATATATGTTATTTAGTCTTCAAATAAATTGTCCTGCATGTTGAACAGCAAAATTTGGGGTGATTTAGATTTATATGGAAAGAATGAACAGTTAAGAGATATCAGTTGGTGGGTTGAAATTTAAGAAAAGTAAAACAAGCCACAGATATTATTACAGCAGGAGGAAATATTTTAAATAATGCAGGTGAATGTGACTAAAAACCATAACAACAGTCTCAGGAAATAGCACAGAAGGCCTGTCACATCCATGTGACAGAAGACATTGAGAATTGTCCTTTGATTAAATGTATGGCAGTAGTAATAGAAAGAGATAACTCAGATCTCTTTTCTTGTTGATTTTTGTCACTCCTGCCAACCTCTGACTACCAGGAGACAACAACCAGACAGAAAGTCTTATAGTAGCCCTGTTTCACTCCCTTTAGCAGTTACTTTGTGATATAGACTTAGCAAGAGTGCTTTAAACTCTCTCAGGGTTTGTGCTTTTGATGTCATTATTCATACTCAAAGACCAGTTAGATAAAATTGCCAGGACCACTTGTGGAGCAAAGTAGTGTGCAAAATGTGTGATCAAATAGCCCTAGAAAGTATATTCTAAGTGACCTTGTCTTCAGTGGTCTAACATTTAATATAATGTATTATAGTTTAATATTGCGCCAACAGTGTCATTTCAATGATTTATATGTAGTACATAAAGGAAGATAATAATTGCATCTTATCATTGAAGAAGAAGCATAGTAGTTGATAACTGTAGCACAGAAACTGCTGCTGAGGACCTTGTAAGCTAACGTGTTATGACTGCTACTCCATAATGATAGGTTAGCACAATGCCATTAATTTGTCAGTGTAAAAGTTTTTGACGTGGCTAATCCATGTGTCTTCTGAAGTTTTACTTAGGTCTAAAATTTATCACTTTTACAGTCAATAAAATTGGTTAGGCTGTTCAAAATTTATTGTATACAATGGTAACTAAAAGTAGAGCTAGTATCCAAATTACTGTCAATACAAAAGAAGTCTTTTCTTATGAGTTAGCTAGAAATTCCAAGTGCATATTTTTCCCAAGTTTTCCTGCAAATACATTGTAGAACTCAGTCAAGATAAGTATTATTAAATCCAGCCTCTAGTTTTTCTTTCAGAATTTTAAAACTTTTTACTGATACAGCATTTTAGAGCAAAACAATGCCTACTAATTAAATTTCTGTGTAAAGGATTTTTCTGCCATCAAAAAAACTGTCTGTAAAAGAAATCAGAATTTTCTTAAAACCGTTCTGGGGGAGGAGTTATATATGTTGACTAGTACTTTTGATACTCAAATTTTAAATAATACCCCAAAATCATTTTTTAATGAACAAACATTAAGTATTCTCAAAAAATCAGATGTGCCTTAAGGTAATAAACAATAAAAGTCACCAGTCATGTTTGTAAAGCTAAGTCTACATTCTCAATTGGAATATTTGTCACTGTCCTTTCTGTTTCTTTTCTATTTCATGTTTGGCTTTAATTCACAATTTCCCCACACAGAAAGAAACACAGTAATATATCAGCTGAATCTGGGACAAATTCTGACCTGGTCTGGAAAGCTGCATCCAAAGTGATTACAAAAAATGCAATTTTAAGGTTTCAGCTGTTTGAATAAGTGGTTCCTCTTAGATTTTAGGAGGCACGCAAGAAGATTATCCCTTTCATACGTACTCAACCTATTTATCATTTTTATTGCAAACATCATAAGGAATATCATGAAAGAAATCTTGTCTGCTGCCTAAAGACATTAAAGAATGCCTTCGAGAATCATTTTAGATGTCAGTAAGTCCAGGATCACCACAATCTGCCTCATTATGGTCCCTTTTTTGCTGAAGGTGTTCTCACTTAAGATGCACTGTACCACTTGTTCATGGCTTACCTCTCTTTCTTACATTTGTGTACAGATACTAATCTGTAGATTTGTGTGTACCTATACACACACAGATAAAGACATAGACATGCATGCAAACAAAATCAAATTTTGGATTAAAGTAAGATATTCAAGTCCTGTGCCTTAGATAAACTTAAACATCTGTGTTAACCCAAGGCAAAATGTTGTCATGAAAAAATTTCTGCTTGCAATAACTAGATTATAAAGCAAATTATAAAGCAGGCCATGAGTACATGGTATCCTGCTCTGTTTACCTTTACTATTGTGAAACATAAAACATTGCAAGTTGCAGTGTTATCTACTGATATAAGTCATATCAGTATAAATATCCTAAAATTCTTCACCTGCATTTTATTGAGATAGTTGGTCATGAAATTTCATGAGCTAAACTGAAGAGGCACTGCTTCCTGCCTTGCTCTGCCTTCTTTTTGGCTTGTCCTACTGAGTGGGTGGAAATAATGAACAGCATGGGCATGATGACTGAAGGAAGATAAGTAGTTAGTGACATCACATGACACAACAAATCTTAAAACTCAGCACTAATTGAAAAGAATAAAACATAGATTATAATCCCTAAGGTGTTTTTTTTTTCAGCACAGTATTGCTTCTATTTTGATACAGTTCTGGCTGTCAAAAAAATGATCTGACTGGGATCAAAACTCTAAAGCATGGTGTACCAGCACTTCAGAGATCAGAGTCAAGTCAGTGGGATTTTGCTACCAGCTATTACAGAAGGTAAAATAGAAAAAGAAAAGGAGTAAAAGCTGATCTTTCTCACACTGAAATCAATAAGAGATTTGCCACTAACTTCAAGAGAAGCAGCAGGGCAAAATACACAGCCAAGGAGAGAACACTCAGGAAAGAACCTGGAAAGAAGAGGAAAGAAAAGAACAAACCAAGATATTTAGGGAGAGAGGAAAATGGTTTGGGAAAAGGTAAAAATACAAAATAGGGAAAAAAAGTCTATGACAAATTCTTGAAGTACCTCCTCATCATGTTTCAGATGTTATTTTTCATCTCAGAAAAATAGTTTCTTAAATTCGATCCCGTATTTGTAAACCATTCCTTCAGTAAATATACCTTGACCACTTATTTGGACCAGACTCTAGACAATTTGTTCCATGGAGTTAAAGATTACTTCATTTACTCCACAGCTGCTTAATGAGTACTTAAAAAAACCCCAAACCTGTGTAAAATAGAGAGAAAAGTAAGCTACATTAATTCTGCCTGGAAAACCCAGAAGTGTCAGTGAACAGCTGGTTCCTAAAGCAAATCAAGCTAGTGACTTTATGTGTACACACACACATGCATGCACATATATGAATGATACGTAGCTGTGTATTTGCTCATGATTTTATTAGATTTAAATGCCAGATAGTGGAAGAGTGAGTTCATTGGTTGTATGCTGAGGTCAGGTTGCAAGCACTTTTAACACAAAGAGGACTTGTAGAAATTTGGAGAGATCTGGGGCTGCTTCTGCAGTGCTCTTGGGGTAGAGGCTTTATAGCAGGCTCATCTAATAATGCTTTGTATTATGTTAATCAGTGTATCCTTTTCCCCAGTCTTAGTTACATGTCTTTAACATGATCTGTGCTATGAAGTAGTAAAAAAAAAACAAGGGAAAAGTAAAACTGTCTGTATCTGTTTTGGAAAGACAATTTCACCCAGTTTAAATCTTCTGACTGTTAGGATTCCAGTCTGAGTTTATAATCTATGTTTAGATAAACATGTATTCAATGGACAAGGGAAATTTCCTCAGGAAACAGATTTGGTGCATCTATTTTAGGACTGTGACATCTTTTCATGAAGGGACTCCTCTTGAAAGAATTCTTATTCCTCATTGACCATCTTGTGGTCTTTAATGATTGGTTTAGAATGAACAAATGACTTTTAAGATTAGAGTCAGATGACTGACTACTTTGTGATATTTATCAATGCTCATTGTATACTAAAATTATATAGAATTCTAGGAAGCCTAGTTAAAGTTTACATCACTACAAATAAAGATATTATTTCAAATTTGAGCAAATTAATATATATTAATTATACTTATTTAAAAATCTATTTATACATTCCTGCAACTATAAGGAATAATTATACAATAAAATATAAAATATACACAGAAATTACTTATTGAAGTATTTCTAATTGTAGAAGCGATTTTTTTTCTCAATAAATGGGGTACATTACTAAATGGAAATAAGATTAATAAATGTCTGTTTCTGCTTCTATGAGTCCTTGTGCATCATCTAAGCAACCTCAGTATCCAATAAGGATATTATGCTACTAAAACCAATAAATACATGGATGTATGGGGGTTTTTTTGTCTACTTATTATTTTCTTTCCTTTGTGCATTATTTATTATCTGAAAAGTAAGATAAGTTGTCTCTCAAGAAACTCATCATAAAGTGTCAACACACCAAGTAACAAATCAATGGTTGTTTAAATGACTGTGCTTTCTGGAGGAAAATATATTTCTGTTTGGGGCCCTGGATACATTATGCCTCAGTGCATACTGAGTGAAAAACGCTATCTTCATCATTAATGTGTTTATAAAAAGCTCTTGTTGTTAACACCAGTCAGTTTCTGTCTTGTCATTTTGTTTTCTTTGATGTATTGTCTGACAGTAAAAGCTAATGCACATGGCAACTTTCAAAGACACTGAATTGATTTTAAAATTTAAGTAAATTTTTAAACAGGAACAAGCTTAACTACATTATTAATTTTTATGAATTATTGCAATACATCAGTGAGAAATTTAGATCAGTTCAATAAAAACTAATTTTAAAGAAGTCTTCATGCTTCATAGTGTCTGAGAAAGGATTTTAACAATTCAGTTTTTCCACAATGATGATCTGTCCTTTTGCTGAGTTTTTGTGTGTATTTTATTGTTATTCTATGAAGTTTTCTATGATGGGGTTACAGCATTGTTTAAGGAAATAATTAGGGAATAATTGTTGAGTGAGACATCCCTGTCCTTTGTCTTGAGCCCTCAAATCTTTTGTTGTATTTCTCCTCCTCATCCCACCAGAAGTGGGTAGGAGTGAGAGAGTAGCAGTGTAGTGCTTTGTTGCAACCTGTGTGAGCTTGAACCAAGACAATAAATCAGGGTGTTACTCTGTTTCATACTTCTCTCTGTGTGTATCCCTAATCAAAACTGGAACAAACACAAAGCTTTTTTTGCAATACTAAGGTAATCAAAGCCGTTAAGCATGGAGGCCATCTCTTCTAACAGGATATAGACCAACAAATAGAACTGGGAGTATTGATGATTGTTCTGTTTCCCTAAGGTATTGCAGGGCAGGTACTGTTTCTTTTGAAGTAGGGTAGTTCCATTCCAGTTACTTTTGTATCTTGGGGTAGCCGTTTAACACTCATCAGTGCTTACTAAAGTAAATGTGTTCACCTATCTATCCTGCTCACTTTGCTAAAACATTCTTTTGGTTAAGAAGAAGGATGAAATGTAGAATCACTTTTTAAAGAGTGATCGAACAGCATACAGCCTGGAGAACATGACTTATGAAATTGCTGAATTTGTAGAGTTACTGATATTTTTTCTTATTCAATTCAACCTATAAACCAAATGCTGATTGTCAAGAGCTTATGGTAGTATTAGAGGGGGGGTTCAAATTACTATGGTAATAAAAAAATAAAATAAGGTTTTTATTACTTTAAATCAGAAGAATAACATTAAACTATCGTTGTAAGTAATTTTCTCTTTTTGGGCAACATTACAAAACAGAAGTTTGCTTTCCTGGAAATATATTTGAAAGAGATGTATTATTTTAAGGAAGAAAACATTTTTTAAAATTATTTCTATTATTTTTTTCAAAATTTATTAGAGGTACATGTCTCCTCAGCTACAGAAATAATAATAATAATAGAAAACCTGATTTCATCTCAATGGGATTATTTTAAGGATGCAATTAGCTATCCAATAGTAAACAATAGCATTAGAATGTTCTTACACAGCTGTTAGGTAGACTCTGTTAAATAACTTTAATTATAATTTCTCATGTAACACAGTATATCTTTGCCTAAGTGAATTTTCAGTTGACATAAAGCCTTTCTGCCCTATGGTTTATCTCTTAATAGATTGAAAGATTTTTTTTCTGTTTGTTAGGTACAAAGTTGCCATAAAGGTTTCCTGAAAATTTCTTGATCCCTATGATCAAGTATTATAGCTGATAAACAAAATCACCACTGCTTCTGAATGGCAGGACAGTGCATGACTTGGATTGGTTTGCACTGTAATACTGGATTGTCCACAACATGAAGGTAACATGGTGTGTCTACTGATTTTACAGAACAAAAGTGTATTTCAATGAGGTGATTATCAAAGAGGCAAGCCAAAGTTACAAATACATCTCTGCTTGCAGTTGTGAACTGAATTCTATTAGCCCAAGTAGAATCATTGAAGATGGCAGAAGCAAGCCTGCAAAAAGGATTGAATGTATAAATACAGCCCCTGAAAGTAGCACGGAGTGAATGAATAGCCAAACAGTGATAAGAAAGCCTCCTAGTGAAGGGGATACTTGCTTTGATCAAAAAAACACATAACATGACACTAAACGAAGTCACAGTCTATTACTAGTGACTGAGGACACACTGAACAGTTCATTTGGGAAAGTGTGCTTGCTCTGATGTCAGTAATGATTTTAGTATTACTTAGATAAATATTCTTTTCCTTCACAGCAGTAGTTTTCTACAGGAAAGATGCAATTGGATTCTGAATGGAAAGATAAGCAAAATTACTGAACAATTGATTTTCAGTTAGTCTTTAAAATGTGTGTACTTTCTATGTTTTGTTTTGGTTGGTTTACAAATAATTCAAGTACACTTTCTTCTAAGAGAAATTATAGTAATTTTCATTTGAAATAAGGAGTCATTCTGCAAAGTTAAAGAACTGAATAGTGCCATCTGTTGTTAGAATTACCTGGCACATCTAATTACAAGGATAGTTCCTAGAAAACAAGCAGTGTTCTCATGACAAATACAGTTTATGTGGTAGATTATTTCCTCGTGATGTAGAACCAAGAGGATATATAGATAAGAAAACAGCAGAGAGAAGAATCATGAATCCAAGTTATAATATGACTACCATCCTGGGGAAACTGACTCTCAGTTAAATGTTTCCTACATAATGTTAAATAATGTAAATGAAACTGCTGTCATACATGAATGTGTTCCCAAGTATAAACACCAAAAATGGAATTAGTCACTACTTGAAATCTGCAATATGTGGCTCTATGTCTTTCAGAAGAATAGTCTGCACTACAATAAAAAGGTATGAAGTTGAATCCCATGATAAAAATCTTTGAAAAGATATATACAGAAGTTGAAATAAGTTGAAAAGAAGTTGACCCTTTCTGGACCGAGAAATTGTGAAACTACTGTTACATCAAAGGAAATTCCAGTAATTTTTCTTTTGTCTTTTTATGCCTTGTGAAAATTAATTTGATATAATTTAAAACATATAAATACAGATTTAAATATTTGTTAATTAATAAATTGAGACAGGATTTTTTGGGGGAAAACTCTAAAATTATCACCTCTCTCCAAGAACCCAAATATCTACTTGTGGAAAGACCTTAACAACACCATATTCTTTTGAATTATTTCTATTAAAATCAAAAGAAAAATAAAACAAGAACAGGAATCTCGTAAATTTGTAAAGCATATGAAATAATGTAATCTATACTCATAGTCCTCCGAACCAAATAAAGTAGAATTCTGAAAAATTTTTCAGTTGCAAGAACTTTGTCTTCAGCATACTACTAAACACAGTGTTAAGAATTAATCTATTAGCATATATATATTTCACATTCAATACTTGCTGTAATGTGCCTTAGTGTTGGGGTGGGGGGGAGGGGAAACCTTGTGGACTAATGAAATGCCATTGTGCATTGTGGAATAATGAATAATCAAGATCTGATTTTAGTCCTAAATCAGAAATAAGAAGAATGAAATAGTTTTACAAGAGTAAATATTTTCGTTAAAAAAAATTCTTTAGAAAGTGCAACTGAAAGAAATACCTTCAAATCCAAAGAATGCATTAAGTACCTCAGCCTTTCCTCATCCTTTGTGTCAATACTTCCCCCACAAAGCATAAGAGATGGAGATTCCTGGTCCTCCTTTTGTCACTACTGTGTTTGTAAAAAATATTTTTTTTATCTTTTATGTCAGCTCTTTTATCTTTTATCTGTTATGAGGTCTAGCTAGGCTTTTGCTTTTCGCATTTTCCCTCTGCATAATCTAATTATATATTTGTAGTCCTCCTGAGCTGCCTCTGCTTCTTCTGGAGGTGGAAAACATTCTTTTTTTCCCTGAGTTCTAGCACAAAAATCTCTATTCAGCCATGTTGGACAACTACCTTTCTGTCTTGCAGCACATAGGACAGCATCTTCTTGAGCTTCGTGATCACTAAGGCTGCTGGAAAGTAAGACATATGAAAAGAAAATAAGCAGAAAACCTGCTCAACCTTTACAGACTTATCGGCAAAGATTATGTCAGTTTCATTAGAAAAAAAGAAACACAGTAAAGACACACAATTTTCAGGAGTAGTAGGGGAAATATATTCTTCATGAGGTAAATAAAAATAATGTGCACGACTTGGATATATTATAAAGGAAAGGGAGAAAAAAAAAAGTAGAAGACTGTGAAAAAAAAAAAAAAGAGCACAGCAAATGCTAGAAGTCCCTAGCTGCACATTCTAAGGAAATTGTTCTCTCTTAAAGTATATGTTAAAGTAGGAACTTCCTAAAGTATGTGAAACTGCAATACTCAAGAGCAGGAAGGAAGATACAGTGAATAAATCAAGATAAAATCTCTGGTTCATTCCAGTAGGCAATAGAAAATAGAAAAGGAACAACTGTCACAAAATTAAACATGTGGAACAGGAAATAACACAATCCCATAGGCACAGACATCTAAAAATTGTTACTCTGCTTTTTGAATAAGAAGGACTTTGTAAACTCTACCAGAAGACGAGGTGTACACCCCAAATATTCTTTAATCTTAATCACAATGATACAACTTGGCCTTTGCCTATAGTAAACTTCCAGGATCTCAGTCAGTGCTGGCTGCAAGCCATTGTGATTACATCAGAAAATAATTATGTCTGACTAAATGAGTGTCTATTATTTTCACTAAACATTTTACATGCAGCTAATTTAGAACACACAAATCTAAGCAGTTTCAGGGAATTACAGGGCTTGATATATAACCATTATCATCCAGCTTGTGGAAAGTAGTTCAAAATGTTTTAAAAATGTTGTTGTTATGTTAAACTGCTAAAGGAAGATGAGTACTTCTAAGCTACCCAGCTTGAATTGATTTTTTTATTATGCAAAGACATATAATATGTAATATTGATAACAAACACAAAATGAAAAGGCAATCTTGATTCTAAGCAATCACTAAGCAATACAGAGGAAATTGCTGGGACAAAATAAGCTTTACAAGGGGATATGATGAAGATTTTATTATGCCTTTGTTGTACAGGTAGGTATGACTAGTTTAAGATCTTAAATGTTTTGGTGGTCCGAGAGTAGTAATTTTTATAACAGATTATTATCTGTCCTACATTGAAATCCTTACAAGCTGCTTTAAATTTTTCCTGGATCATTGCCATATAAGCTCGTGGTCAAGTCAAAGAATATGGCATTTACATTTACATTATATGAGGTAGGAATGAAATACTAAAAGCTTGCATTATTTAAGCAATGTTATGGGTAGGTCCTATCAAATTTAAGAAGTTAATTTTATCCAGTAAAGTATAGCACCATAAAGAATGAAGAAATGTATCTTAATTAATGAATAGCAGAAAAATGACATTATGTATGCTATTGGATCTTTTAATCCATCAGACATTGTTATTCATCTGGAAAGGAATTAAAACAGTATAATCTAATTGTCTATATTTCAAGAGTAGTTAAATAGAAAGACATGAATTTGCTGAATAACAAATGGTTGGGGACTGGGAAGATATTCTGGGAATATGTTACCAAATCTTCATTCATATTTTCAGATGCTTTCTTCAGCAGGTTAAAATACTAGACAACTAAGTGCTTTTGTATAACTCTTCTGATACTTTTTAACTTTGCCCTTGAACCATAGTTGCAACAATTGGGTAGAAGTTAGAGAACTATGACTTCTAATTTAGCTTAGATG
>VWZX01010277.1:52812-84188 GCA_013399015.1 Galbula dea
GGGGTGGGTGGGGGAACCCAGAAAAAACTAACAGAAACCCAAAAGGTTGATATAATTTGCCAAAGACCACTGGCAAATCTGGGAGCAGAGCATGATTTTCACACATTGCAAAGTAATCTTTAGCAATATATACTAGTAAGTCTTATTTGCTACATTAATATGTACAAAACCAAGTTGTAATAATGTTTGCATGTATAAAACTTCTTAAGTAATATGTGAGAGGCTGTTCAATTACTCACTCAAGTAATTATCAGGTTTTCAATATTTCTGGGGAAAACTCTCATCTGATTCTCAGCTGTTATCGACTTGGTTGCACTGACTTCACTGGAGTTAACACTAATACTCACCAGAGACATTCTCAGGTCTTAAGTTATGAAAACATTTAAGTACCTCCTTAATTTTAAGCAAATGAATAACCCTTTTGACTTTGTTATACCACATCCCTACAGGACTTGGCATTGTTGTCATGACAGATATTAACATCTTCCTGCACTCTGTAATAAGAAAATGTGGACTTTGTCACTAATTCTAAGGGATGCTTTAAGTGATTGGTCTGGCTTGGCACTTGCTAGAAAACATAAACAAACACACTTGTCCCACAGCTACCCCATACTTGTGGATCTCGCCCTGAATACCAACACAGGTCTTCACCCCTTTTGATACCCTTGCTGGACCCAAGGTCTCTTACTCCCTAGGTGAGTATTGCTAAGGAATACACATACATAGCAACTTTGGGGAAGATATAGACAGTCTCCTCCTATCAGCCAGCACCAGGCTCACAGGCTGTGACCCTCAACCACTAGTTTCAAGACCCTCACTCACCTCAGTGAAGCCAGTCCCTCCCAGTATATGGCTATTGAGGCACGTGTTGTTCATTCCTAGTCCAATAGCTGGAGGTTTTAAGACCCACACTCACTGGATTAGCTTGCACTAATATTGCACTTGCTCAGTTTGTGTGACTGACCAGGTTTGTTTCTTGTCATTGTTTTCTCACTGTGTCCAGTTCAGTTTATGGTCAGGGCTGCAATTCTTTATTTAGCTTCCCCCTTTTCCTTATGATCCCCTTTGACAAAGTACTTGATCAAATACCCTGAAGGGAGATGTTGTCTCCTTCCACATACCCTTACAACAAACAAATAATTAATGCAGGCTGAATTTTTATGAACTATCAAATTCATCTAAAGAAGAATCCATGAATGTCAATTTAGTGACATTTGTAATTTTAAGGTGCATGTGTAATTTTGCCCCCCTTGGTACTCAATTATCACTATAAACCTTAGAGGTTTGAGGTTATGGCAACATCATTTAAATTGTAAGAGGTAAAATTGCCAGAAATGTAAACACAAATGTTAAAACATCTAAATGCCTTGAGAGCACTTATATGAAGCATTCAATACATCAATATCTAAAACATTTCCCCCTATGGTATGCAGTTATAAGCATAAGCTTGGATGTAGATTCAAGAGTTTGACAGAAGTGAATGTCATCAGTCATGTCAACTACACATAGTTTTTGCCTATAATTTTTACTACAGAAAAAGTGATTTTCACAGCCACTAATTAAAATATTACAAGGTTAACGTCTATTTCTGATAGGATAGGTGAAAAGTCAGCTGTGACATATTGGCTTAGCTTACATGAATAGCTTGAATTTCATCAATAAAATGAAAATAATCTAGTATGCTTATGACCTAAATATTAGCAAATGTGGCATGTTTTGGGACTAATACTATACAGGCCAAAGAGACAAAGAACCTAACCTTAGATAGGTTACATTATTGCATTTTGTTTATTAATATGTTTCAATCAGGAGATGTTAGCTGTGAGTGTAGATGTATGCATGCTAAATAATTGCAGAAATTTATCAGAGAAAATTGAAGAAAATTGCTTTTTAATCTGACAGACATTTTTTAACTAAGAACTTTTTTTTTGCTAATGAAATGAACATATATTCATAAAATTGAAGTTTTCTAAGTTTCTTTTTTTGTGGTTTTGGTTTGTTTTTTTTTTTAGTTTAAAGCATAATTTGCCTTTTGTCTGCACTGTTTAGCTGAAGATCAGAAGTTTAGTTAATTTTCATTAATTTTCTTCAATAGAAATTCCAATGAAAGAAAAGGTTGAAGATTCATTTAAGAACTTTGAAATGAGAAGTATGTAAATGGTTCCCATTTCTCATCATCATCAGCAGGTTATTTTTGATTCTCTGCATTCATAAGAATAAGCTTTATTGCTTTCTAAGATAACAGGTCTTAGAAATATAATCTGAGAAAACTAAAATCAAATCAAATGAAAAAAACAAAACAAAAACATTTCCCCATGTGAGAATATAAATTGTTCACTATTCTTAGAAAATTACCAAGCATCTGTGGTTTAATTTTTAGTTGACCTCAATACATTATGGATGACAATACTAGATAAATATTTTTGTTAAGAAATCCAGAAGAAAATGCCTTGGGATTTAGCTACATGGCTCAAAAATCTGTTCATGGGTTGTTAGGGTTTTTATCTGTTTGTTTTTTAATCTGCCTTTGTTATATATTTATGCATATTTTAAAACTAAATAAGAAATTCAGCATACAAGATACTCTCTTTGTTCCTTTCTATGGTTCTCAGATAATGTGCAGTCTGTACCATTTTCTATCAGTTACTCAGTCCTTTGCTATCATGAAAAATTAATGCTGGTGGAATGATAAGGAGCTCACTTTGTCTTTCTTATTGCCATAATCCTTTTAAGAATATTGAGATAGACAAAATCTCTCAGAACTCCATTGATAAAAGCTGCTTTTTGCTCAATACAAGGTGGTTGAATCAATTATTTATAACCTTTGCTTGTATACTTTCACCTCATTCATGCCATTACAGAAATTCATCTGCATTATTAAACAAAAAAAGCCTTCAATGAAATAATGAACTCGTTTTGTTTTTAAAATTTACTAAACTATAATTACAGTTATATTTTTCACTCTACATTTCTTTGTATTAAGATTGGGGGGCTTTGTTTTGTTCAGGTTTTTGTTTGTTTTTGCATTTCATTTATAGCTAATGTGTTGTAAATCAGCATCACCCTTACAGCATGCGCATACAAAGTCTTGCACAATTTTCTTCTTAAGAACTTTATAGATTTATTCCTACATCTCCCAGGGGATAATAGTTTATTGTTTCCAACATAATGCCTAACACAATGAATGTAGCATTTATAAAAGGACAATGTCCTTTTGATTTTAAAGAAGTAAAATCTACCTAACTCCAGACTGATTCAAAGTGGCCAAAAAGAAGCAAGAATAACATTCTCAAAATCCAGAAAGCCATTTGATCACTGGAAAACCAGTATGGAACTTACATATCTCAAGTGGTTTCTGAAAATATGTTTTGCCTTATCAATATTTCTTTCTGTTGACATATGAAATAATATGTAAAGATACAAATCCTTTTTGGAGTGTGTCCAATTTCAAAAGTTTCATGGCAGGAATAATGATGCTATAAATATCACAGACTCACAGGATCACAGGAAAATTCAAATTGGAAAGAACGTTAGGACATCATCTAAATCTAGTATCCTGCTCAAAACAGAGCCAGCTCTGATGTCAGACCAACTTGCTTTGAGTTTGATGTAGCTGGATCAAGGTCTTGGAAAGCCCCAAGGGTGGAGACTGTATAACCTTTTTAGGCATCCTGTCCAGGTACCTGGTTATCCTCTCAGAAGAAAAGAGTTTCTTGGATATAATCAGGTTGTCCGCCTTTCAGCTTATGTCCATTGTCTCTCATCCACTTGCCTTGCACCACTTGAATGAGCCAGCCTCTACCTTCTCGATGACCTACCTGAAAGTGCTGGGAGGAGGGGCATGGGGCATGGCCTGCTATTAAGTCACTCACTTGATGGAGCTAAACAAGCTCAGGTCCCTCAGCCTCTCCTCACAGGGTAAGTGCTCCAGTCTTTAACCTGCTTGGAGGCCCTCCATTGAACTTACTCTAGACTACTGATGTCTTTCTTGAATAGAGGGGCCCAAAACCAGACATAGTGCTTTAGACATCGTAAAATGAGTGGCAGATAAAGATGTACAGCCATTCCCCTTGGCCTCTTAGCCCTGATTAGTACAGCCCTAGTTGCTGCACACTGCTGGCTTATGCCCAGTTGACCCTCTACCAACACTCTTAGGTTCTTCTAAGATTATCCTGATTGAATTGATCCTGATTGAATTTCATGTTTCTGGCAGTCCATTCTTCCAGCCAGTCCAGGTCTTTCTGGATAGCTGTCATTACCCCAGTCATATTGACTGGTTATTCAATTTACAACCATCTGCAAACCTAATAAGCAAGCACTCCATCACCTCCTCCAGATGATTAAGGTATATGTTAAACAGGAGAGGACCCAGAATAGACGCCTAGAGTACTTCACTTAATACTGTTCCCAAGGTAGAGTATGATCTTTTAACCACCACCTTTTGACCCCAGTCTTCCACCCAGTTCTGTACTCCATCTACTTATCCTCTGATCCAGACCATAAAATTCTAATCTGGATACAGGAAGAGCTAAGGTTACTGGTAAGACTGTCATGTGAAAAGGATGAGATGAAGATATTTAAACCAGTGACTACAGTTCAAATGAGGTTCTCTCAAATGATTTGTTTGGTTAGAGAAGAAAGAATAATATAAAACTGGTATATTGATGTCATCCAATTAAAATATACAGTTAACAGTACCTTCAAATCATATTTCTCTTTAAAATGTTCCATTTTCCTCCACAGCAGTAAAGGTAAGGTGTACCTATAAAATCAAATTTCTGCTTTTGGTAAGATGGATCATTATAGAAACTTGAAAAATGGGCATATTTCTAAGATGAGATTATTCATACCTCCAAGATCCTTCAAGATATTGAATACTTTGGCCTCCATCCAACAAGGCACTTAATCACACAATTTTCTATTCATTTCAGCCTTACAATCTGGATGCTTGAATTTAAGCTTTAGTGCTTGTTTGGACTTGGGTCAAACTGTTCAGCAGCACGCAGGAATGATCCTGCATTAAGCTTATTAAAGAAAAAAAAAACATAGTGTGGTCTTTGGACATAAATTACAAAGTTAAGCAAAAAACATTTTCTGTGCAGAAGACGTGAAATGGGCAGATCAGTAGAGAAATACACTATGATAAGTTCCAAGAAAAACATTATCTATATATACATATATAATATATAATATTAATATACATATATAATATAATATATATATTTTATATATATCTATATATATCTATATATATCTATATATATAATTAAGCTCTTGTTAGGGTTAGGGTTACTTGTAAATATTTTTATTAAAGAAGAAATATCCCATAGTTTTTAATTTCTCCAGTTTCATTGAGATTACTACATTAGTCTTTCCATTCTCTGATAAGGTTTTCATTTAACTCTAAAATACACAAAATTATTTGTTTATGAAAATTCTGTTGCAGTTGTGCACCATTAAATGCAAGTTTTACAATTCAAAATCGGAAGACTTTGAAGAATTTAATATAAATGATTTCTATTTCTCTTACATATGTATGTGTGTTTACTTAATTTAATATTGAAACAGTGCAATGACAAAAGTTAATATAGATAAAATGAAAATATATGGTCATAGCATGACTTACCTTGAGGCAGAACTACATGGACAAAAATGACCAGAACTGTAGCGTACAGTTCAAGTTATAAGAACTTATGAAATTCATTAATTTCTTTGTATTGCTGAAATACACCACTTGTATTCACTTGTACAAGTACACCTGGCATCAAGATGAAGCCACATTTAAATTCCAATGCCAAGATAAACAAGAAAACACATAATAAATATTAAAAGTTTGGCTGCAAAAAGTGAGTGCTTAACTTTTCTTTGGGGCTTCCTAATGATGGTGACTTGAGGGAAACCTGCTTCAGTGTGCAGATAAGGAGAAGCTGTATGTGAGAGGTCTTCCTTACAGGCTTTGTAAAGTAGGCACAAGGCCTTTTGCTGATAATTATTTGAGCTCAAAAATACAGCTGTCGATAAGAGAAGATGTTAGGAAAAATGCAGTTCTTCAGAATATCCCAGTGCACTCAGAATCCCAACTAAAGAAGTTAGCTGTAGCATATCAGGATATATGCTGAGGTGATGAGGCTTCTATGGCAAAAATGCATAAAAAAGATCTAGTCTGTTCTGTGTATTGATGATGAATGCAAAATATACTGAAGACATAAGACCAAGTAAGCTCTAAGCACGATGTACCACTGCTTCAACTGATGTGAAATTGTGCAGAGAGGTCAGTGCTCAGATACCTGGTCTTTCCAGTTGTTGCTGCATTTTACCAAGTGGATGTATCAGCTCATTCCACATTTACTTCAGATGTCTTTCACAACCTAATTACTTGTCCTAGCACTGAAAGGTGCTCTCCACAGAAAATTTTTTGCAAATAAGCCACAAATATGGGGAACTTTGAGACATGCACTTCTTAAAAAGTGATTACTGGGGAGGACAACAGGATGAAAATAGAATAGTACAGAAAGAAGTAATTTTTTTATTATTAGAATAAATAAAATACAGTGTAGTCATTAAATAAGAAAGGTGTTAATATTTAAGTTCCAGTCATGTTCTTCCACAGATGTTCCTCACTAGGAAAGGTGAGCAACTAAGAAATTATATATGTATGTACAGATGTGTGCAGATATACTTGTAGATGTTATATATGTATGTGTGTATATGTATAATGCTGCTGCAGAACAAATTACAATTTTTGGAGTCATTTACTACATTTGTAATGTTTCAAATAAAACAATAGTTAAAAACATTATACATATCTAATTTCTCTACTGTTTTCAAATAAAAGTTTAATTAACATTAGTACACAATTCACAGATGAAAAGTTAAGAGTGGAAATGGGAGCTATCAACATAAAATATTATTTAAGTGCTCTAAGTAAAATATTAAGAAAAATCCATATCTATATTCTCTTCAAAGAAGATATAGAATAAGCCCCTGAGTCCTCTAAACAACTTAAGAAGAACTGTGAAGACAAAAGAAGAAAAATAATGTACCATAATACAAAATTTCATTAAATACTACTAATTTTATTTGTCCCTTAAATCAGAAATTATCGAATGGTAACAAGAACTGAAAAAGTCAAGTTTCCTTCCTCATCTATCAGTTTGAAAGGAACCTCATCCTCCAGATAATTACTTCGGGTTTGTTTTTTGTAGATGATACTCTTAACTTTATTTTGTGTCAAAGAAAGCTTAAGGAGGTGTTTGGCAGATACCAGAATATTAAAGGCCCAGAAATTCTTCATGCAGCATAAGAAGACTTTTTTCCCATCATTTGTCATTTATTTCATTTACCTCAGTGCTAAACAAATGAGAAGATTAAAATTAGTGTTTTCAAGTGGAAATAAATATTTTCTAAACTGATCAGACCATACTCTATGATATCTAAATTCCAAACCTGATTCTCCAAATGCCTATAGTATGATTACTTGCATTCATCTTCCTGATGCATTTGACTTCAAAGGGACTAAACATGAAAGTAAAATTAATCACCTGCAATAATATTTGCAGAATTGGGCCCTCAGAGAACAACTTATTCAGGCTAGGAGTGTATAGAACATTGAAGAGACAATAATGAAAATAATAGTATTCCTTTATGTGACATATTTTGAAAAAATGAAAATGTGAGTTCTTTCAGCCTAGAGGATACTCCAAGGTAAACTGCATCTGTTGAACTCTTTCCTCTTTGCACAGAATGTTCAAACTGTCAAAAGGAAACAGTCCTTTCTTCTCAGAGGATCGTTTAATTATTAAATCTATAAAGCGGTGGTGTTTCAGCAGAGGAGATGAACAGCTCACATATTTCCAGTAAAACAGCTGAATAGACATAACACAGCTAGACAACGAGAAATATAATTGTTTTTCTAAATGTGGAAAATGTAAACAGATTTTTCCATATTTTAAGTAAACAGCTCTTGGTTTAGGGAAAGATTAAATATCTTCTTTCTCTCCCATCTCCATGCCTAATAAACTTGGCCCTTTGTTACCCTTGCAGTTATAAAGAGTTTTCATATTGATATCAGCACAAATATTTTTAAATCTCTAATTAAGCAAAAGATTGATTCAAACAATTTGTTTGTTTGTTTCAGTTTGCCACTGCAAAATAAGTGCTTACACCACAGTCGGATGGAAAAATTAAATAGGTGATATTTTTTACATTTTTACAGGGGTTTAACATCCACTTAAATCTTTAACTTTTTTTTAAAATATGTTATTGTCATCTTAAGTATATATTTTTATGGGTCATATATTATCTGAAACGTTTTCTAATTAAGTTGCATGATCTGGCCATCAGGGGTCACTAAGAGAGCGTACAGTGCCTCAGCTCACTCTACTCAGAATATAACATGTCACCTGTGTGGCCATTCTACTTTCAGATTCCCTTAAGTGTCTTATACTTGAAGCTACAAATCAATCTTGTAAGCACTGAGGGTGTGCACAGATCCCTGGAGGTAGGTTTTCAGAGACATAGTCAATGCCTACTTCAGCAACTTGGATTTACAGCACATTTAAGACTAAAGTTGTCCAGTGCAGAAATAAACAGCATAAGCCAATAACACAGTAGAACAATAACACTAATATTTCTGCTCTTTCCTAGATAGCAATATGTGTTAGAAAATAGTCTCTAGATTGGATCTTTTACTTCTTATTTATACTCTTCTCAAGATTCCCTTTGTTTTGCCAGTCTTTCATATCCTAATCAAATATCCTCAAATGCAATAGCTTTAATTTACATAACTTAATACACTAAGATAACACTGGTGCAATCTTTTGAGATCTAGAATAATGTACAATAAAGCAGAGTTATCCCATAAGATGTTCTTTTTACTGGAACAGATGCTTGATATTATGTCTTCATCCAGGGAAGGTTAACCTGAATTATGGATGCAGTATTAACTCTGAGCATTATAAACCTTTCATTTATATTTTGTAGAAAAGACCCCTTTCAACAGAGGTATTTTAAAGCAATGAAAGACATTTAATGACAAGTGGAACTTTCACTTGTATACAATACTTTATAAGAGGGTTGATTTTATTCATATGTCTATTTTGTTAGTTTCATGCCTGCTGTCCTTGTTAACGTTTTACATGTAACAAGTACTGTCTTTGCTCCTGTTGAGAAATGACAGAGAATATTATATCAAATGCCTCTTTGAAAGAAAGGTTACAATGTATCAACAACTTCTGATCTTAAATGTTAAATAAATAGTCTAGGGAAAAAAAAATCTCAGACTTCTAAAAAAATTGTATAAAAGCTTGGATTGCTTCAGTTAAATGAATACCCTATAATCATGATCATATTCTCTGATTATCTGTAAAAGCCAGTTTAATTTGGTTTTCTGACATAGAATATATCATGTCAACAACTGGTAGAATAACTGGAACTATATAACAAACAGACCTAAGAAAACAAACCTCAGGAAAGCCATAAGTTTTACAAACAAACCTGGAGGCTTTATTTGGAGGTAGCAGTATACTTTTCTGAGATTTGTGTAAACTATCTGATCAACCACACAGAAACTCAGTTATGAAAAAAAACCCAAACATTTCTCTTCTGATTTTATCTTTAAAACCTGTGTTAAGAAACACTGTGAATGAATGTCTTCATTTGTCTAAAAATATGCACAACGTGATACTTCATTATTTTCACTTGCATTTATTCCTGGCCATTGTCTTGGTGTTAGATGAGAACATTGGAGTTAAAATTGGTGTTGATATAAAAGTCTTTAATAAGAAAAACTGAGTCCATATATATTTTTAATAAATAATTTTGCTTCTTTTTTTTCCTCTTCATTTTTTCTTAGGAAGTATTACTAAAATTATTAAAAAGGGCGTTCTCAGGAACTATTCACTTTGTTGAAAAAGAAACTGTGGTTGGTACTTCTTGTTTAACATTCATGCATATGAAAAGGAAATATTTACTTCCTGCTCATATTCAAAGTATTGCATATGTATGAAGATGCTATATTGTCCCAAAGGACACTAATTTATGAATGAATGAAATAAGTAAAGAGGAAATATGTAAAAAGAATGAGGAACTTCTGACCTCCAGAAATACTTCCTAGATTAACTTTTAGTTATCAAGAAGGTTCTTGTGATGAATACCTGTATGAAGCAAAGACTGCATATGTTTACAGATGCTTAAGAGGCAGTTAATATATTGCGTAACTTGAAACATATTTACTGTTTGAACTGTGACAATTAAGGAGCTATAGTTCTTTTAATCTCTTTTGAATTCTCACCCTTTCTTGTTTGGTTGAGAAAATGTCTCTTTCAATACATTTCACAAGTTAATATCTTGAGATGTAGTGGGTTTGGTCAAAATACAGTTTCCTTCTGAGAAGTGACTGTCTAAAACAGTACATTCTGACTGTGTAGTGCAGCTCTCTGTGCATGAAGTTGTTCATGTACCTGTGCTACTGCCTTCTATTTGATTTATTCATAAGGAAACCCTGACATTCTGTGTGATTTTTTTGTCTTTTTCAAACATCTGTGGATTCCAGTATTGATGTGAATGGTGGTAGACAAGTGGTAAAGAAAATCTGTGCTTTAAATATTGTACAAGATAAAATTGTTAAATAACGTTGGTTTAAGTATGTTGTTCATAGAATTAAATAAAATACATTGTCCAGTATCAGTGAATACATTTACCTAAGATGCAAATGCATTTCCCTTTTGTTAGTACATGAGGGAAGCCTAGTAGATTTAGAGATCAACTATGTCTATTCTCCTGCAGTTGAGGAGAATGCTGAAGTACATACTTCAACTAGCTTATAATCAAATCCATGCTTAGTTTAGAACCTACTCAGTATGAGAGGGATAGACTCTTTCTCACTTTACCATTTCCAGATTCTGCTACTTCTGCCACTACAGTTTTCCATCTTTTGCTTCTGTCTTTTAAAACTATGCTTTTCTTTTCACTACCATTTACTCACTACAAAGGACATGGAGAAGCACAGTTCTACTAAAAGTCCTCAAAATTATGAGGAAAACAGTCATCTCAGTTATGCTTTCATTACACAGAATCACACTACTGATTTTTCAGTGGTGGACAGGATTATTAAAAATATTAAAAAAAAAAAAAGTAAGAGTCTAAGACCAAGTCCTTTGGATACATACTACAGTGCTATAATGCATGAAAATAATGACATATATATACAGAATTCTTCCTACAAAACCTCAAAGCTGATCTCCAAACAAGAGTTAGGCTTTTCTTAAAGGTTCATTCACTGCATATTTGTTTTCTGTTTGGTCAAGAAAATCCTCTTTTCCCATCTCACAAAGAAACTACTACAGAAAATCACAAAAAGGACAAAAGCAGGAACTATATTTTTAGGTACTTAGTGTAGTTAAAAAGCAAGTGCATAGTGGAGCTGTACCTAAAGGATTATTATTGGGATTCTCTTTAACAAAGAACCTTGATTTTCTCTCTCTTTGTGTAGACACAAAATTATCTTTCTCCAGGGAAAATGGTGGTTGTGGTATTTTTCATGATTCAGTCAGTGATTTTCAGCCATAGGTGTGCTCTTTGGGATAAAAGCTGGCAGATTCACTGCTAGGACTGGCATCATAATTGCAAATTGTTTTCTCTTTTATATTTGAATGTCAAATTGCCCTTGAAAAGAAAGTACTTTGTTGATAGCAGACATACATACCTGCTCTACAATTCTCTTTAAAGTTCCATCTACAAAAACAACAAAAAAAGTAAAATTCTTTGTGTATTTCCTTGTCATGTTTGAGAAAGAAAAATACACTCTTAAATGTACATCCTCATGGAAATGTTAAGATTAAGATAGTGTGTGGCTTTAAAATGTTTCTCACTTGAAAATAAATTAATTCTCAGAGAGAAAACAAAATTGAAAAAAATGTCAGAATGTAAAGCGTATGTTGAAGGGTAAATGAAAAAAAAGAAATAACAGAAAATAACCAAAAGTACAAGCATATGTAGGTTTAGAGTTATTAAAAAGAATAAAAGAGTAATATAAAACATTGCTTTACTAACATTCAATCCAGAGATCTGCAAATTCATGATAAAGCAGATTGTATGCAAATATTTTCTCTGTAATATGAACAATATTGATCAATATTTTCTGGGTCAATGTGAAATGCCTGCTATTTCTGTAAGCATTTGCTCTTTTCTGTTTTGTTTCTGACATATAACATCGGATCTGGTTTCTGTTATTGCTTAATTTACATAATTCACATCAAATCCCTGATCTCAGGTATTTGTGCAAATTGCACAGTATGCGGTGTGTGGTATGAGTTTGTATTGAATCAAAATTAAGGCAGTATTTTCTTCCATAGCAAGATAACAACTAGAAGAACTTCATTTCCCAAGGGAAGTAAGTCATCAGGGAAATAGTTATATTTTAAAGCTTACGTAAACTACTTTCTACCCCAGAGAAAACAAAGAAACCTCTTTCTGTAAGTCTTCAAAATGTCAAAATACATCACACTGTAATTTGAGAAAGAATAGATCATTGACAGTCATTATTCTTGAGCTTGTATATCATTCAGCATAATAGCTCATCAACATTTATTTCCCTCTTTTACATGGAGTTGAAACTAATTTTCAGTGTCTTATCCTATGAGGACAGATTGAAAGAGTTGGGATTGTTCAGTCTGCAGAGGAGAAGGCTCTGAGGAGACCTTATTGTAGCCTTCCAGTACCTGAAGGGGGCCTACAAGAAAGCTGAAGAGGGACTTTTTAGGAGGTCAGACAGTGATAGAACCAGGGGAAATGGGTGTAAGCTAGAGGAAGGTAGATTTAGGTTGGATATTAGGAAGAAGTTCTTCACTATGAGGGTGGTTAGACAGTGGAACAGGTTGCCCAGAGAGGTTGTGGAGGCCTCATCCCTGACAACTTTTAAGACAAGGCTTGATGGGGCCCTGGGTAACCTGACCTAGTTGATGGTGTCCCTGCCAGGTGGGGGGGCTGGAACTAGATGATCTTTGAGGTCTTTTCCAACTCTGACAATCCTATGATCCTTGGATGCTTTGAAATTGTGTTTATCCTGTGTTTTTCATTGGTATTATGGAGGGAGAAAGTATGAACTTTAATTTTAAACTATAAAATACTTAAATATCGCTCTCTTCAGCTACTTGAAAGGCCATTCTAGGGAGGCGGGTGTTGGCCTCTTCTCCCTTGTGACTAGTGACAGGACTAGAGGGAATGGGCTTAAGCTGAGCCAGGGTAGGTTTAGATTAGATATTAGGAAGAATTTCTTTACTGAAAGAGTGGTTAGATATTGGAATAGGCTGCCCAGGGAGGTGGTGGAGTCACCATCCCTGGAGGTTTTTAAGAAGAGGATAGATGTGTTTCTTCAGGGGATGATTTAGGGGTAAGAGTAGTGTAGGGCTATCGGTTGGACTAGATGATCTTGAGGGTCCTTTCCAACCCTAATGATTCTGTGATTCTGTGATTCTGTGAAATAAACTACCTTTTTAAAATTTTGACACTAAAATAGCAATTAACATTTTTTCATTTAGGGGTTAAGAAAATTTGTGTAAGAAAGAATAGGATTAATTATGGAGATGTAGTCCAAAGTTTTTTTCATTTGTCTGGAAAATAAAAAAATTTGTCTGGAAATAAAAATGACTAATACATTGTACAGAGTGAAAGACAGAACAGAAGAGAGGATAGTTGTGTTCTCAAGGTCTGGGGATTTTTGGAGGGAAATTCTGTGGAGAAGTTGTAAGTTTCATATGATCATTTAAAATGTTTCTTTCCTTATACAGTTGTAGTGATCTTAATAAGAATATCATTGTACCTGAGGAGATAGTGATTTACAAAATGGTTCTGCACTGTACCTAATTATATTAGTAATCAGCACAGGTGACAGTATAGATGTTAATACTATAATACAACATTCCCAGAAAAGAACTCTAAGAAAAATAACAACAACAACAAAAAATCTTTGACATGTAAAACCACACAAGAATTAAGAATATAGGATGTAACTTTTAATGCTTTTTATTGTCATATTAGGGTAATGAAATGTCTACTAAGGTTTAGCTTATCTGCTTTCTAGCATTCGTATTTTCTGATTTGCAGAGATATCAGGCAGAGAAGAGTGGAAGAAGCATTTTCCCAACATTCTGTTGAATACAACAATTCATCTTTCTAATTATTGCAACACTGTTTGTGTTCTAATTATATGTAAGATTGTCTAAACATAAAACAGAGATTTATAAACTCCTAAATAAACACATTAAATAAATCAACAGATCTGCAAAACATTCTATATCATGAAATGATCTAAACCTGAAAATTCATAAAATGAAATTGTCTGTAACACTGTAAAGAAAGAAATTCATTTCTCTACAAGTTAGTATGCCATAGAGTTTTTTTCTTGAAATTGAAAGACTGTAATGTTTATCAACATGAAATGACGTTTGTTCATTATGTTAATTTTTTTAACAGGTTCCCACAATTTGAAATAATTATGAAAGAAACAACAGAAACAGATTTTTGATTGTTCATTGTTTGTAACATGTGTAGGAAATATGTTGGCTTGACATCAACCGTCAACAGTCTTTATTTAAAATTAAGAGGAAAACAGCTGCGAATTATAAACATTGTCTATAATAGAGCTTTGTAGTTTACATAATTGTATTTTGTGAAAGAAGGGAGGCAAGCATGGTTTGACTTAATTTTTCTATTAGAAAAGACTCAACTGTCTTCATCCCATGGTACCAGCTGCATTGTGCTTTATATGAGATCACTCTGCTTAATTTCAATAGCCTGCAGAGAGAGTTTATTTTTTAAGTGCTGTATTTTGCACATGTGCCAGGGGAAATATAGTTTTGGTTTCTAATCATATGCAAAAAGCTAGGCATGTTCTTAAGCTTTATTTCACATGGTGCTTCCAGAATAACCCTGTATAGAAATCATAGTTTCAAATTAAAGTACATTTTAACTCAGTCTGTTTCCCATAAGAATTCTCCAAAACCACTTAGAATTTGTAATGCGTATGTATATTTTGCTACTTAACAGCATACTAAATGCTATTTGGTAAGAATGTCTATAAAGATTTTGCAAATACAAGACCAACATTTTATAAAAATCATATAAAAGAGTGATGACAGGAACATAAACTTTGTATCAACAAAACTTTTAGATACAAAATCTCTTGCACTTTCATCAAGAAATTTGAGCACTGAGCCCAACTCTGTACTGAATATGACAGAGCAAATTTTCCTTTCCCAGGTAAGTTCTCTCTTGCTATTTTAAGTTAGGCTAAGTGCTTACAGAATAAAGTCTACAAATTGACAGACCTTAAACTGCCATAGTTTATCTCAAGGAATGGTACATATATTTCCCTCATTGCAGATATTCAAGAATAAGCCCATTTCAGTTTCTGTTTCCATTAGAACAAGGGGTAGTCTTTGAAGTAGTGTCTCTTTGAACTACCAATCATCCTGTGAATTTTAGATAGAGATTTTAAACTTCTACCTTAGCAAGACAGATGCCTAATTAAATAATTTTTATGACCCAAGTTTAGTCATTTTTAAACTTAAAATCTCCTTATTACACTGAAAATAAATTTTGCATGAGTAATTTCCCAAAGTTTTTTGATAAGAATTGTCAAAGCATTAATTAATTATTTAACTAAATTGCCCAATGAGCAAAGCATTAAGATACTCGAGACATAAAACATCATATTTGATCTGAAAGAACTAGCAATTAACAACAAAATGTTAAATGTATTAGATTAAAATAATATCTGTGTGAATCTTCTTCTTATTCCAAGTAATTATTTTTAGTAATATCTTTATTTTTACAAAGGCAAAGTGGTTACTCTTTTGATTAATGACAATAAAACTTCTGTGGAGTGCATATGTATGTGTATGGAAAGTATTCAAAATGATCTGGTTAAGATAATAAAAATAGATTAAAAAAAAATAAATAAAAAAAAGGGACAGCAATGGGAGATACTAGAAATCTACAAAACTGACCTGCACTTGAGGGCAAAAAAACCCCAAAGCAACTGAATTCACAACATAAGTACAAACAGCAGCAGTAAATATGACTATATAAAATGCACTGTAATTTATTATGTGAAAAGATTATGTTAGCTTGTACAATATCATTGACAGAAGATAAAATAAACTTTCTAATCTTCAAATATTATTTGTGCCTTGAAATGAAAGAGCAGAGAAATAATGAGACAACTTTTTAATGTTAATCCTTTCTTAGAGGATTAGAAAGTAAAACTAGTAGAGCAGATCCTGAGTATTTCTTAGAACAAGCCTTTAATCACATTATAGTGCAGCTGAACGTAGCTTGGTTGGATTCTCATTTAATAATAATTAAATGCTTGAAACATGTGTCAGTGACAATATCCTTATTGCTAGACATCAACACTAGAATATATGTCTAACGATGATTCCTGACTGAAGCAGTTGAGAAGTGTCCTGAACGCAGTCTCTGATAGGTAGTACCTGAAAAAAGAGACTGAAGAGAAAACAACACCACCAAACCCACAACCAACTAATATTATGTAACTTATAACTGGGAAAAGTGTTGAAATGACAGAGCTGAGACATCTATGGACTTTAAAGAAACATAGATTTATCACTGAGTAGTTTGAAGTCTCCTCTGCATATGAGGTTCTTACTTTTCAAAAAGAAGCCATGCATGAAAAACACATTTCGGTAACATTAGAATGGATTTTGTATGCAAAAGCTTATCTCTCAAACAGTATAATACACTAAAAATAACTAAGATTATTTATTGACTGGCGTTTGAAGAGCTTTTCTCTAAATTCTTGGTTTCAATTTCAAATATGGACTCAGTGAAAACTGTACATATTTATTTAGACTACAGCTAGAAAATAAAGTTTCTCAATCTAGGAATCTTGTTATCATGTAGTAACCACATAAAAATAGGTAAGTGGATACATGGATCAATAATGACAGTTGAGAAGATTTGAGTTCAAATCCTTAGTATAGTTTGGGCAGTTTTTTTAATTTCTTTTTTCACAGAATCACAGAATATTAGGAGTTGGAAGGGACCTTGAAAGATCGTGTAGTCCAAACCCCCTGCCACAGCAGGATTCCTTAGACCAGGTCACACAGAAGCGCATCCAGATGGGTTTTGAATACCTCCAGAGAAGGAGACTCCACAACCTCTCTGGGCAGTCTGTGCCAGTGCTCTGGCACCCTCATTGTGAAAAAATTTCTATGTGTATTCACACGGAATCTCCTATGCTTCAGCTTACAGCCATTGCCTCTTGTCCTGTCAGTGGGCTTCACTGAGAAGAGCCTGACTCCAACCTCCCGACACCCATCCTTCTCATACTTAAAAGCATAGATGGGGTCACCCCTTAGCCTCCTCTTCTCCAAGCTAAAGAAACCCAGCTCCCTCAGCCTTTCCTCATAAGGAAGATTTTCCACCCCCTACTTATCTTTGCAGCTCTGCGCGGGACTCTTTCAAGCAGTTCCTTATCCTTCTTCAACTGAAGGGCCCAGAAGTGGACACAATATTCCAGATGCGGCCTCAGCAGGGTAGAGTAAAGAGGAAGAAGAACCTCTCTTGATCTACTGGCCACACCCCTTCTAATCCACCCCAGAATCCCATTAGCCCTCCTGGCCACAAGAGCACACTACTGGCTCATGGTCATCCTTCCATCCATCAGGACCCCAGATCGCTTTCCCCTTCACTGCTCTCCAACAGCTCAGTCTCCAGCCTATACTCATACATGGGGTTGGTCTTTCCCAGGTGCAAGACTTGACACTTGGCCTTATTGAATCTCATTACATTTCTCCCTGCCCAACTCTGCAGCCTGTCTAAGTCTCACTGAATGGCAGCACAACCCTCCGGTGTGTCAGCCACTCCACCCAGTTTAGTGTCATCAACAAACTTGCTGAGAGCACACTCTGTTCCCTCATCCAGGTCATTAATGAACAGATTGAAAAGTACTGGTCCCAGTACTGACCCCTGAGGGATTCCACTGGACACAGGCCTCCAACTAGACTCCATCCCATTGACCACAACTCTCTGACTTCTGTCCTTCAACCAGTTCACAATCCACCTCACTACCCAATCATCCAGACCATGCTTCCTCAGTTTACTTGTAAGGATGCTGTGGGAGATGCTTTACTGAAATCAAGATAAACCACATCCACTACCCTTAACCTCATCTATCCACCTGGTTATGTCCTCATATCAGGTTGGTCAAACATGACTTCCCTTGGTAAACCATGCTGACTGCTCCCAATGACCCCCTTCTCCTTGATATGCCTAGAGACAGAGTCAAGGATAAAGTGTTCCATCACCTTTCCAGGGGTGGAGGTGAGGCTGACCAGTCTATAGTTACCCAGCTCCTCCTTCTTGCCCTTTTTTTAGTCAGTTTTATTTCAATCTGAGTCCTATAGAGATTTGATGTTTCCACCATCCAGTGGTATAGTTACCTTTATTATTAAGAAAACATTTTGAAATAATTAAGTTTTATCCAAGTGTTAAACATGAATATCTGAAGTCTTGCAAATTACTCTCTTCCAGCTTAAGTAATGACTTGATGGTGTTCTTACAGAATAAATTCACTTTTCCTTGAGGACTACATTGTTACTGTGTCACAAGAAGACTATTGATTTCAATAGGCTTGATAGTGACAGAAGTAAAAGGTTAGTGAAACAGTTAAGAGAAGCCACAAAAGCTGGCAGATCAATGTATGTATAAATAGACTATATGTATTAACTGTAGTCAATGTACACAGCTATTTGAACCAAATATCTATAGACCATCATCACTTAATGTAGCTAAGACATGCTTTATGCTAAACTATCTAATGGTGTAGATAGTTCCTTCAGAAGAGTCTCTGCAGAACTTCATGCATGTTAGAAGATGTGTTAAAAGTCTGAAGGTTGACATCTGGCATGCATTGTCAAAACAGAAAGGAAACCTCATTGGTAACTTACATAAAATGATATTTGACTTGTAAAGTCTTAAAGGAAGATAGGAACTTTATTTTATCTAAGGGAACAGAGATAAAATGCAATATTGGTTCTAGATTGTGAAATTGTGCTCTATCTTGTGATTTCAGGACGATTAAGAAAAATAATTAGGAAATAAAAATATGTTTTGACTTTCTTTGCTTTTGAATTGTCAGTTGTTTCTAGTATGTTAATAAAGCTCGCAGTAATTTGAAAAAAATGTAATTCACTTAAGACCGAACTTTAAGTAGGTATTGGTTAGTTAAACTGCTTGTAATTAACCAAAATTCATACAGTTATGAAAAAGATGAATAAAGCATTTGGATGAATAGCTTTACTCCTTTTCTTCTGCATCAGTTACAGAAATTAGATTCCATGCTGAGGAGTACAATTTTTTTTTCCCTACAAAATTCTCTTTAGTAACTGACTGCTTTCAGTTAATTCTAATTTTGGAATCAGTCTAGAAAGTGTTGACAACAATTTGATTTGACAGTGAGACACAGAAACAAACAAAAACAGAAAAAAAAGAAAAAAATAACAAAAAAAAAGAAAGAAAAAGCCTTCTAATAATCTATAATTTTTTCAGATGCACATTTAGAAAAAACTATACATTTTGTTTTTCTATTTTGCTGCTTTCATCTAATTACACTTTCACAGAGTTCAGGACTTGTTACTTGTTTACATTTTCAATTTTTATTCAGGTTATTGTTAGATAAAAGACTGATATCTACCTAAAAATATAAATTATTTGGGGTAAATTCTAATCTAGAATGTTTTCATAGGGTTGTCTAAATCCTCATAAACAGATCTATTATGACAGACTGATGTCAGTACCTCACATTTGTCTCAGAGGTACATGTTATCAAAAACCCAAACTAATTTAACTTTAGACTGAGCGTTTTAATCACCAGCTGGCTAAGACTATTAAACTACACATTTTCCATGGAAAGATTATATAGTAATAAGGCCTAATCCCCATACCACCTCCAGATTCTCATGAATTAATGCATTAGTTCATAAATAAAATACATACTCAAACTGCTGCCTAAACTAATGTTCAGTCATTTGCTTGCATCCCTATGGGTATCTGAGTGTTCACTCAGATTTCTTTAATTACTAGTCATCAACATCATAAAGAACATTGAAATCTCTCTCTTGCCTCCCCTCCACTCATAGGTGCACAACAGAGGTACATTTTCAGTAAACCCAAATGAATGGGTAAATGGCAATGAATGGACTACATTTTTACTATTTCCTGAAATAATACATTAATTATTGAGAAGTAAATATTAAAGGTTATATTCAAAAGACAGAAACATAAAGATACTTAGTATTTTTTTAATGGTATATATCACTTTTTCTATAACTTTTTAGAGGTCACTTGTGCAAAATTCTCTACTAGTGTTCACATTCTATGCTATCTGACAAATCTGGCAGTATTAATTTATGCAGTTCTCTGGAATATGTAGTAGCCTATGATATTGGTGGGGAGAGTTTCATTAAATTCTTTGTATACAATTGCACTGTCAAACACTGGAAAATATTTGATGGATTTAACATAAATTTTATTGTCTGTTTCAGGCTGGGAAAGAAATTTCAAGTCCTGAGAAGTAGAATTTCAGGTGTTTTCCTTTTTTATCATCCACCATGACTTAAGCATCACTAAGTGGTTAATACTATTTCTAGGCATCAAACTCTTACATATTTATCAGGTAAGTTGAACAAGAAAACTAACTAAATAAAGGTTCTCTTCTCTTTCCATGATATATCAAGAAATGTTTTTTGTTTTCTTTTTAAGCAGAATAAATTACAAGAAAAGCATTCTTAAGAACTTAATAAAATGTCTGAGTTTGTTCAGCCTATTTTATTTCAAACCACAGATAAGTATATTCTGTCCTATGAGGCTGAGGGAAAGAAGTCAGCGGATACTTATGGAGATGGGAGTGTTTTTCAGAAGGAAAAAGAAAACAGTTGACATTGACACCTACATTCATGCTCCCAATCCACAAAGCACTGGTCAACTAGGACATGTGCTCTTCTGATTGCTATTATAACTTTCACACTGAGACTGTTGCCTTCTGAAGCTATCTCTCCAGAACAGAGTAAATGCTTTTTAAAAAGTGGAGGTAATTATTAATATATTCTTACATTTACAATCTGCAGCTGACAGGTTGTATCTCCCAGCCCTATGTTACAGTCAGCACAGCACTGTTTGTAAAACAGGACAAAAAGTATTTTTAAGGCCAGGTGTTTGCTGAAAGGCAGCAGATAATTTTACATTTAACAAATGTGCAATGAATATAAAACTCCTACTTAGGAAATAACTGTGTTTTGGGTTTGGTTTTGTTTTTTTTCTGTCCTTGCTCTTGTTGATATTACTATTACACATTTTCACCTTCCTTAGATTGTTGCCATAAACGCCCATAGGAACCTCCTTGTTATTACTTTGGCCAGTAATGTTCTGCTTTAGGCCATCCAATGCCTGCAAGAAAAGATGTATAAAAGTAGGTTTTTTCTGATGTCTCAAAGGTAGAGCTAATGTTATGTTCAAGTGTAGGAAGATGATTAGACTGAAATAAAGATCTTGTTCATATTCTGTTTTGGGAAGCAAAAGGTTTACATATATAATACGATTGCTGAACACTTAGCTGACAGTAATAGGAAGAAACCTGGATATTAACAGTTTCAATATTAACTACATTTTGCTAAAAATTTCAAATTAGAATTTTAATATCAAAATACAATTTTCTCAACTCTTACAATAAAGTTTTATGTAGAGATTTGATTAAACAAAACATTTAGGGTTTCAGAGAAAAAAGTTTGAACATGGAAAATCTTTATTTTGGCCAGTGACTTACTGAAACAATTATACAGCTTTTGATTTTGGCAAGTCAGTTTCTGCCACTGCAGAAAAAAGACAAAAACTAAAATAATTTAAAAAAATGTGAACAAGTCCTCAACTGTTAGAAATCATCTCTGCACAGTTAATGACTGTGTATTTTACACTCAATAAGGAAAAGGCTGAGCTGTACAACACAGTGAATACTCCCGAGAAGCTGAAGGTTTACCTAAAGTTTTTCAGGCTTAAGAATACAAAAAACTTTTTTGCATTAAGTCAATACATTTTGAAATTTAAACTGCTGTTTTGTTATTATAAGCCTAAACCCACTAATATGAGGTGCTGAAATCTTTAATGTACTTAGAAATTTTTTTGATGTATAAATACAGGTTTTCCTGTTAATGGTTTCACGTAAATCAGAAGTGACTACTGGTACCAGTGGAACTACTCTGACAAGAAGTTGGTGGAGATCAGAATGATCAAATTACTATGAAAAAAATTACTAGATATGTATATATAATACAGATAGTGTGCAGGCACTCTCATCTACATTAAGAAGATGTAAAAACGTGTCCATGAAGATTGTATAATTTTGTTGAAATTATGAGTCAAACAAGAAAGAGCTGTGTGTTAGTACGCTAGTAATATATTTTTCTACTAAAGTCTGTATTCTGGGTCTTTTTACTGCTATTTCCCCTAGCTGAAGTCCTTCAATGACACTTGTCATAATCAGTGTCTGCTAGTTTAGGCAAAAAAGACCTTCATAATATGTTCCACCAGGACATTAACAGAGCAGGTGTATCAGTAAGCAGCACCTCAAAGATGACCCATATATTCTATGAATATTTCATTAGCTTATTTTTTTTGCTGAACTCAGGTACTTGAAATACTGTATATTAACTTTTTCAGGTATTTAGAAATGCTGTGTGTTAAATGTTGTACTAGCCAATCTTTATTAAAATTTGTTTTATTGGATTTCACAGATCAATATTTATCTATCAGAATAGATACAATGCAGGAGTCTGTACCAAATATACGCAATGCTTATAGGTAGAAGCTGTATTATCTGGTAGTTAAAGTCTAAGGAACTCCTAGTCATGACCATAAATCAGAAGAACAACTGGTTTCAGTTATCTTTCAGAAGAGTTTAAACACTTGTATAGGATTACCATGTTGGAAGAAAATATCACAGAAAGAGGACAGTATATGATTTTCAAATTTTTAAAATTTTTATTATCAATCATCCTAGTTCTTAGAAATAACATTGTAATGTAAGACATATATTAACATTATTCATTACTTTCTAGTAGTACTCACAGTGAATCAACACCAAAGAATTCTTACTTTCAGCAGGAACCTTTTGTAAGTCTTCTGTAGCTAAGGTAACATATAAGGTAACATATAAGAGCAGTTAACCTTCTTAGCTGATAAAAGTTCAATAGCACAAACTCACCCAGGGCAAGAATCATCCCCACAGAACTGTGCAGCACACACACTCTAGAACAGATAAGGTACCTTTACTATGAAAGACAGAATTTTCAGCAAAAGAACTAGAACTTCCAAAGCTTGTTTTGAAATACGATGTTTTCCTAACATTGACTAGCAAACAATACTCTGTCATTGCTTGGTTGAACATCATCGTGTCCATTTGTAGCTCAGCGTACAGGGTTCATATAGCTCATAAACATTCAGATAACTCACAACATAAACATATTTTGAAACATAAAATACACCATTAGTTAAAGAACAGCACCAAACTATTATATAATATTATGAAAAAAAAGAAAAAAGAAAGCATTTTATTGCATTGCAGAGGCATAATATTTTAGGAGCTTTGCTGAGTCAGGCTAGTTAACAAACATGCTTATCTCTAATGGTGTACCACTAGCAAAAATTTCCATCTTTCTACAAGGATCTGGTTCAAAGGTCTTTGAAGTCACTAAAAGACTAACCAGTGTCAAATAAGATCTTGATTTTCTAAACAAGGGATTATGAAATAATGAGGAACATTGTCAGTATTAATGCAAATATTCAAAATGATTGTGACTGAACTTCGCTATGAAACTATAAATTGACATTTATAAGTATTTCTTAAAACTTTACCTTTTATTTTCATTCAGGATGAGGTCAAAAAAGTTAATAGCCTCACTGTCTTTCCTGGTACCAGAGCCACAGCTAATTGAGACAAAACCAAGGCCATTAAGATGACAAAATACATCATGAGAAGCTGCTGGGAATTATACAAGGAGTATGTGAGCTCCATACATATTGGGGTATTTTAGAAGCAGAGAGGAATCTAAATAAAGGAGCTTTCTAAAGGCATGTCTAGTGGGATTGCAAAGCAGAAATATTCTAAATGTATAAAGTGAAACTCAGTGTATCTATTTGCCACCTAGGCAAGCCAAGTACAAGTGATTGAAATGAAAAAATCCCTTGAAAATGTGTGTTCCTCCATTTCAAGAACCTGGAAAATTGCTTTCCAAAAGGAATGAAACATACTTGAGCAGCTACATTTCTGAGTTGTTTAAACACTGCATACTATTGAGATACTGACAAACTTGTTTGTTCGTTTGGGGTTTTTCATTTGCTTTTTAAATATAAACTTGTTAGACTAGGGTGATTGCAAATATTCTTTCCTTTTAGATTAAAATTAGACAGCCAGGGTCCTTGTGCACAAAAAAAAGTCAAGAAATTTCAAGAAAATAATGTAAATATTAATAGACCATTTTCATCATTATGTTGTAGATAAGTTAAAGATGATACATTAGAAGAAATATAAGACTTCAACTAATATTCCTCAGGTCAACTGTTGTAAAGTTTGCTGGTCACTCTCCAGACTGCTTCTTTTCTTAGAAAAAATCCCCAACAAACCATGATAACCAGCCTTAATTCTTGCAGCATAGTCATGCTATATTAGTTTCTGCATTATTTTTTTCTTGTGCTTTTTAGTTTGCAAACATTTACAAAAGAGTTATCATAAAACTATCACACTTTAATATAAAACTATCACTATTTAATTAGAATAAAGTACGTATCAGAAACCATCCTGCTAAAAATATCAGGTTTTGAACTGATTGATAAACCAAGACAGAGAAAAAGTGAAACAAGAAAAAAAATGAAATGCATTATATTAAATTTATAAAGTAAATTTATGCTGAAGAACATGTTTATATAATTTCTGCATATAGTGTTTGGAACATATAAACCTAATGAATTTGTATTTCAATGTGTCCACAAATTAATATTCAACAATACTTCTAGGGGATCTAAAATGTTGTCTTTAAATATGAATATTCCTAGGAGGCTATTAAGACTTCTTTAAATATTAGTACAAACTTTCTCTACATATCTTCATCTACTTCATCCTAGTAACAGAAACTAGGATTCTTATTAAGTCTCTCGTTTGGATATACTACTATTTCATAAAAAATTTTTAGTCCATCTAGGACTTCTAGATAATGGTCTTTAAGCAATTTCCACATATAAAATGCATGCTATAGTTATATAATTATACATAATTATACGAAACAGAAAAAAACTTGGTAGATTCAATAAATTAAAGACTATTTTGTTACAGAAAAAATATTAGAAATAATTTTTATACTACATTACAAATATACTTAGCCTTAAAGATAAATTTCCTGTGGCATGAATCTCTCCCTATTCCCATATGCTGTGCTATTTGACCGCTGAGAAAAGCTTCTTAGTTATTATAGCTGAAAGCAATTTTAAATGGACAGAAAACAAACTGGTCAAAACTCCTTGGAGGAAGAATACAGCAATATCTTGAGCTTATAGTTGTTTGTGGCAGAGCACCTCCAAGCTACTGTGAAAACTCAAAGTCACTAGTCTGCAAAATCTAAAGTCACTGGCTTTATTCATCTTAGAAAAATGTTATAAGGTAAAAATTTGATTTGCAATTTATTTTCTTACTAATTAAATATTCTTCAACCTTTTTTACCTATTGAATGATAAGTGTTAACACAAACATCTTTGTTGAAAAATAGATTAGTGACACATCTGCTCAACCATAGATTGATAACCTTAGGACAGGCAGAAGTTTAAGTGTTTCCAATTGGGACTTGTGCTCTCAACAAACACATATGATATTCATTTATGGTCTTTTGGTTTCTACACTCTCAACCATCTGTTAAAATGACGCCTTGACTTTTAACAAGCTAGTTATAGTGGTGTAAAGAGATAGGGAAATCAAGTAAATATAGTGAGATGGACTAGCTCAATAAACATGAAAAATGCCTGTTTCCACTAAGAAATTCTCAATTTAAACCATTTTGCATCATATTCATCTTTTACTCTCTGAAACTCTTAAAAATAGTAATTCACTAGGATCATTCTTTTTGTAGTATGTTTTACTGAAAAATATGCTATGATATCTAGTATTTTATTTATATATTGGGGTTTTGAATAACATAATTTATAATCTCTTCAGACAATGTCAACAGCTTTCTGATAAAAATCACTGTCTTCAATGGAACTTGTGCATTTTACACCAGCTAAATTCTATCTTCATAGTATTTATATTTCAATTTATGGAATCTTGCAAAGCTTTACATTTCAAAATTCAAACCACATTAATTTCTAGTTTTTCAATAATAAAGAAAGAAAAAGAAATCAGTAGTAGCCTAAGACTTTACATCTCTTTGACCAATTGCTGACAAGACAGTGCTTCCTCTGGTGACATTCAGGCTTAACCACATCAAAATGCAATCATGACCTACAGGCTGGATTACTGACATTCTCCAAAAATGTAATCCTAAAAAACCTCCAGCTAGTTTAGAACACAACAAGTTATGTATTTGGTTACTTCAAGAGTGTTATCTTATCTGGAGATTTTCAAACTCAACTGGACAAAGTAACTCTCTGAGTAATTATTCTATGAAGAATGGTTATGAGAAGATAATATTACAATGACCTTGATAACCTTAAACTTGCTTTTCTATTACCATCTCCAGCCCACTCAGTGACAGCAGCACCTGCAGCAGCTCCATGGCATCTTTCCAGTGGGGCTGGATGTGCTGCCCTGCTCTGCTTGCCCATCCCACTGTCAAGGGGATGAACTGCCCTATAAGCCCTCTGATGTGGAGACCACCTGTCCCAAGGATCCAAACAGTCCTTGCCCTGAATACTTAGTTTTCTTGTGTTTGAGTATTTACTCTGTATCTGGTAAATACACTCTTTCATAAATACTTTAGGCTTTTGTGTGTGTATATATATGTATATATGGAAACCTGAAAGTTTATCTAGAAAATTAATAACTCATGACATGCAGAAACAAACTTTAAAAAACATATTCAGCCAATAATTACACAGTGAATATATGTATACTTCAGACATTTATAGCCAACAGATTTCAAACAACTCTAAAGTGCAAGAAAGCAGTAAACAACACAGAATTTAACTTTTTGAAATATACTGAAGATTTCATGGACAGAAAATATAATTAAACTCATTTTTTAGGAGCTTGTTATAAGAAGAAACATAATGAACAAGAATATGTGAGGAAAGATAAACTATTTGATGTTCCAAAGGCAAGGGACTGGCTAGATAAAAATAATTCAAGGTTGTGTGAACAAAATAAAAGGAGGAAAGACTGAAAAAATTATACAATGAAATAAATGCATTAAGGATAAGGACATTGTACACACACAGTTTTGGAATTAATAATTGTGCTGCACGTCAACAGCTGAGATCCACTTTCAGATTGGCATTTTACTTCATTCATTGACAAGAAGAGAAGCAATTTGATGTATATCCTTCAGTTTCGAAATCTCTTAATTCTTGGTTTCAAACATATTTCTTCAAAGATATACTATAACAGAGAGAATTAATTTGTCATAGTACTAATCTGAAAATTATGTGAGGTGATAATGATTGCAAAATTCAGAGTAACATCTACATTAAAAAAATATGAAACTAGGAGTTGAGAGAAGACATCAAAAAGTTAAAAGACCAGAAAATTCCTTATTTAAGTAAACATTTTATTTAAAAGTTTGTCTAAACTACCATGAGTTTGTTGTAAGAATATTGATGGGCATGCAAATGATGACAGTACATATTTTAAGATTATTAAAATTACCAAAGAGGTTATATCCATTAACATATATTAGTATTTTGATTATATTATTTTTGTAGTATTTAACACATTTTCCTAGTAATTATTATTCTTCCCAGCATAAGAGAAGTGTATTTTTTTTAACAATTTTCAAAGAAGACAAAGAAATGTTCAGGTATTGTGCCTGTGTATGCAAAAACTTGTATTTTTCAGATGTAAAATTTTCAGGGATCTTTGATATCTTTCATATTTTCAAAGCAAAACATTTTATATATTGAATATAATCTAATATATTTGCTAGAAACTCTGTCATTTAATTTCAAACTAATTTCTCAACCTTTTGTCTTGCATGATTTTGATAACAGTCTGGATACAGACAACAGCTTATGGGAAAGGAGTAGAGATGCCATAATGATTTGTTCTGCATTTTATCATTTTTGACTGAATGGTAACGCATACAAAATGCCTTTGAATATATTTGTCATTTGTATTTCAACTTAAAGGACGTTTTTAATTTATCCATTTTCATTTGTATTCATTGTATACAGCATCAGATTGATTTTCCAAGTCATGTGATACCAAGAAGACTTCCAGAGTTCTTAAGAACGTTTGTTTTGACTGATTGATTCTTACTGAAAGAAATATTATTCATTCCAAAGACTGGAAATTCTTGCAAATTTTTAGCAATGCTATTTAAAAATAACTTTCAAATCTGCTGGTAGAGAACATTAACTTTGACAATAAAACATTTTTTTAAATATAACTTTTTAAATTGAAGCTATAAAGTTACTTTGCGTAACAGATGGTTTGACTTTTTTATTAAGTTTC
Organism: Galbula dea; assembly: GCA_013399015.1. NCBI lineage: Eukaryota > Metazoa > Chordata > Aves > Piciformes > Galbulidae > Galbula > Galbula dea. The sequence goes on from VWZX01010277.1 coordinate 81,539, forward strand.
CACTTTGACATCTCAGGATGATTTTCTTTCAAGACCAGATCTGAAATATATTTTTTTATGAGAAGATATGTAGGATGATCCTATAGGATGTAGTTTTCATATAATCTCTTCTTTATATAATGATAAATCTTTATGATAAATATTAAATTTTATGAAGAATACTGGTTTGTATTTAAAAAGCTTGATTTCTGGAATTATAAAATCAGCATCTGGAAACAAATACATAGACACGTTCATTATTGTGTCTTTTTTCTTTTATCTACTTTCTTCTGCACTATACTCAAAGCTTTTCTGTGGCAGAGATCACTCTTTCCCCATGTCAATTTTATTTGTAAAATAATGGAGTCTTCATCAATAACGACTTCCTAGGCAGTAGTTCAATTAATATTAATTATAATGCTAACAGTTATTGTTGTTATTGATGATGATGATGATGAACCCTTTAATTAATGTTGACCACAATAGAAAATTAATTAAATTGAAGCCACTTAAAAAAAGGACATTCTAATGAAGTGTCATTGAATCATGTCCTGTTACTACTGGTCTTAGCTCAATGACAAATAATATCAGCAAAGCCAATATAGAAACAGCAAATACAATATTTTGACTTTCTTAGTGTAATATATTTGAGTTTGGCCCAAATTATTTTGTGTGAGTTTGTAAAAATTTTTTTGTCCAAAGTTCTCATCCTTCAAAAATAATGACCACTGGACAGTCTTTGTGCCCTGATTAAAACCTGGGAAAAGTTAGATATTTGTTTACATGCAGTTGGTTATTTGTATTTTTAATTAAACATATACTTTGCCTGTGAATCCATGAGACTGGAGTGAAACAGGAAGCAAAAAGTTTTTCTAATATAGGGAAAAATATAATCTGTTCCATTTAAGATATTTAAAATGGACAAAAGAGAATACAAGTTTCAAGTTTTTGTTTCAATGAGACAAAACAGCATACAGTTTTACATATGAATCATAAACAGAGACCTTGGTTCATACTTAATTAAACTCAATTACAGTAAAATAAATGCAAAGTATTTCCTTCAAATTATTTTGAGATTACAGTTTGGTGTAAAATTTCTAAAGAAAGAACTCATTCAACAACTGTGGTTGAAAGATGAAACTAAATTATCACTGCTGTTACACTTCTTAATTTTCATCCAGGAAAAGAATCTGACTGCGAGTCTTGTAATGGCTTGACAATATAAATGGGGGAAAAAAAAGAAAAAAAGCAAAAAACTCCCCAAAACAAAACAAATAAAACCAAACAAGTTTGGCATTAAAAGCGTCCTTAAAAAGCATACTTCAATATCAAAGAAAAATTCAACATATAAATTAAAGATTTATAGGGACTCTTTAGGAAAACAAAGCCATTTTACAAAGCTATATGATAGACCTCCACAGTTAAATAGTTTAATGTGTACAGCATTTGCATGTCGTGAATTGAAAAGTCCATTAATTTCACCATTTTTAATTTTTATTTATGCAGGCAATCCAGCTGATACATTAATTTATCCATTCCTGTCAGAATTTCTTTTGCTGATTTAATTCTGCAAAAAAGTGAATTCCTGAAAGTGATAGGAATTATTAATGCTTTTTGTCCTTGAGACCTAGATTATTGCTCTTAAATTTTCTTTCCTGTTTTATCCCTTTCCCTGTCACTTGCCAGGGAATTTATCCTACTGCTCTAGATGTGTCTGGTTGGTGTCACTGAAAGAGTCAAAGTACATTACTTTGTATCAAATTGAGATAATTGCCTTCTTGCCCTATACTAAACTGTAATGAGTGCCTTGTCTCCTCCAATGCCAGGCACCACTGCTTCAGACTGATAATCTAAGAGAAGGCACGTTGTGCCTTAGCTTTCCACAGTCTTTTTGCATCTGTTTCCCTGTCTTGTGAGGGCTGATAGAACCTGAGAGAATGGCTATATGGGTTTAGTCTTTTTGCAAAATGGAGCTATGGCAGATGGATGTGGGAGATGCTGAGGAGAATGAGGAGAAAACTGTGCAGAAAAGAAAGCAGAAGAAAGGACTCAGTAAGGCTGAACAGGCCAGGTTAAAAGTGCAGTAAAGACCTATATGTCTGAAATATGGTTTATCTGGCGTCCTGGTTTGGGTTAGAACAGAACTGACTGTTTGATGACTTTATTTCCCAGCCAAAGCTCCTCTAAGTAATTGCATTTCTGAAGCTGGCCACATGTTTTCTACAAACACTGCCTGCTTACAGCAGGGATTAGGCCTAATGTTTGGGTTTACTGATGAGGATTGTCATGTAAACCAGGGCCACTGCTGAATTTTTTTGTGACTCGTGTTGGGGAGTGCAGAGAAAAAGTCTATACCTACAGGAAGGAGCAGACAGAACAGGTGACCCTAATCTGGGCAAGTAAGTATTCCATTCCTTACATGTCATGCTCAATACAAAGCTGAGGGTCAGTTCCCTCTCCTCACTCTCTTTCACTTCCTGCTCTTCTGCTTTTCAATGGCACATCTTTGCTGCTTCTCTCTCCCTCTCGCTGCTGAATCCAGCTCCAGGATCCAGGCCCCTGTATCTGATTTGCGCCTGTTGTTGAAGGCCTCCAGTGGCAGTATCAGTGGGGATGGTGGCATGATTACCATCAAGGGAGGTTTGGGTTTGGTGCTGGTTCTACATATATT